>OLKM01001697.1:0-67500 GCA_900291075.1 Melanogrammus aeglefinus
GCCGAACAGACAGGGTTGTGAAAGGTTTTATAGACATAGCTAACCTATCATACTAAAGCCCATAGCCCCGCCTAAAAATCGCGGATCTTAATAATCCCTGTCATTTTCATTGACTGAGATCATTCTCCCTTTATGGCGCATTTATGGATCACAGTTTTTGTGGACTGGGCTGGGGATATGGTGATGGCCGGACGCATTATGGGATTGTCGTTATGAGGCGGCGGGACGACGGGGGCTGGGGGACGACGACTTACTATGGCCCTTGAGGTTGATGGCTGCTCAGCATCCATGTGTACTTCATTGCACACAACACACACACACACACACACACACACCACACACAACACCAACACACACACACACACAACACACACACACACACAACACACACACACGAACCACAACGCCCGGCCCACCAAAGAAACACATAGCACCCTACGCACAATCCCAAGCATATACACATACCTTACCATTACCTCGTTCAAATCGAGGGATTGTGTTTGTTCAAAACAGTGTGTCGCTCGCTCGGCTCATGACATTGGGAGCCCGGGTTTATTCTCGCGTTTGTGTTTTCAAGCGTTAGGAACAGGATGTGTGATGCTGTCCTGTCGTATGACAATGGCCAGAGCCCTGCAGAGCTAATGCGCTCCAATTAAGAGAATCACTCCATTAAGAGTGACAGAAGCTACACCCCCGATTCAATCAGGCCCCCTAATGAACGCTAAGCAGAGACCCTGGCTCTCCGAGATGACAGGAAGCCCTGCTCGCTCTCTCTTTCTACCCCTCCCTCTCGCCATCCGTCTCTCCTGTCTGCCTGTCTGTCTGCCTGAATGTCTGCCGTTCCTTTCATCCGTCTCACTGTCTGATTTTAATCTCGCCGTCCCGCCTCTCTTGACCGCTTGTCGTTCTTCTCTTGGGGGTCGATATATCTGTCTTGTCTGTCTGTCAGGCTGTATGTCGGATTGCTTTTCTGTATGCCTCTCTGTCTGTATGTCTGCCTACTTTCCTGTCCTTCTGCTGGTCTGTCTGTCTGTCTGTCTGTCTGTCTGTCTGTCTGTCTGTCTGTCTGTCTGTCTGTCTGTCTGTCTGTCTGTCTGTCTGTCTGTCTGTCTGTCTGTCTGTCTGTATATCTCGGTATCTGGCCACCTGCCTCCGTCTTCTGTCTTTCTTTTTATTTAAATTCTCTTCAGGTCTTTGTTGTCGTTGTTTCCCTCTCTGCGGCGCTTGACGACAAAACTGTTGACTGTCGTCAAGGTCACATTTTCAGAATGGAACAACACCGCAAAGCAAAGAGTGATACATATTCCATCGGCCCGGGCGTTTGTTTTGATATGTTAAAATGGGTTTGATATGTTAATAAGCCACCCATTCGTCCTCCCTGGCTGTTGTTTTCTTTTCACTTCCTGGTATACTTTGTGTGTGCTTTTGTGGAAGTGTTGCATCTATTCATCAGCGGCAAAACTATGCCCTCCCTACACAAACACACTCACACACACACACACAAAAATACACACCCCAAAATATTTTTCAGTTGCTTCTCTCCGACAAAAAGTGAGAATGGGACAAAAGGTATTTCAACGGTTCAAATATTTGATTGTTAATGACAAACACCATTTCACCACAAATTTAAAATTCAAATCACTCCCTGGGAGCCATTTCTCTTGTCTGGGGGTGGGGAGCCAAACATGCCGCCAGGTCTGTCTCCCACAATTGCTGATTTAAGTAAAAAAAGAAAAGGACCCCCCCCCCCCCCCCTTTTTATTTTTTTTGCTGCGCTATCATAAAGGAGCTACAACTTTTTACCCCATAAAAGGAAACCAAGAAAAAACAAGTGCATCGGCAATGGAAAGCGAGGCTCAACCCGGAGGATGTTGGGGGGTGGGGGAGGGGGGGTTTTAAAACATAAAAAAGAAAGAAAAATAACACTTTGTCTAATTCTATATTGATGTAGCTGCTGAGCTGGAGGTGCTCACATGAAACAGTTTGCATTCAGCAGGAGACCCTGCCGCCATCGCTGAGCCTCCGCCACACACACACACACACACACACACACACACACACACACACACACACACACACACACACACACACACACACACACACACACACACACACACACATACACACGCACACACATAAACACACACGCACACACATAAACACGCACACATAAACGCACACACATAAACACACACACACACACACATAAACACGCACACATAAACACACACACACACACACACACACACACACACACACACACACACACACACACACACCGGGACGGGGCGAGCTCTCGCGGCAGGGCTGGTGGCGACGCGGCTCGGCCCGGTTCGTTTGAATTAAAAGGTTGTCCGTCGCCACGGAATAAAATTAATTTGAATTCGTTGGTTGAGAAAAAGTGTCAGGTTTTGTTTTTCTATGGCATAAAAAGCATTCCTTAATGTTTTTCTTCATTAAAAACGTCCACACATTGGCCGTCCGTAGCCGTCATCTGCTCTGGCTAGTCGTGGCGCCGTTGTGTTTGATGAAGTGTAACGACGTGTTGAGATTGTTGTTTTTGTTCAAGGCTTCTTTGAGATGAGAGATAGACTCATCGCCCTTTTATTGAGGCTCTGTTCAAATATTTATAGTTACCTGCATTTTATATCTTTTTACTACACTACAGGTGTGATGTGCAATCAATTTACACAATTTTGATTAAGTTTGACCTTGTTATTCGACAAGGGTTTTCATGCCCTTACAATAAAGAAGGTCAACATTGTTGGATCCTTTCCATTGAACAAACCTGTTTTTCACTCTGTGATTAATGCTACAGGTTGAGGCCAAACGGCATAAAGCCCAGCCTCCCTTGATGCTTTACCTTGATCAAACCCCCAAGCCCCTTACAGGAGCGTGTCTCACGTCCACATTCTCTGCATTCTCTGTTTTTGTCCTTCTGTCCTCCATCCAACCCGCAGTAAACAACAGGGTTTTGTTGACTGCAACCTGGACACTGTACAGGTCACTGTAGTAACACAGCCACCAGGGCGATATGCGAAACACATCCAAAAACGGTCCCAGCCTCTTCCACCTATTTTTGGATTCGGGCCTTCTGTACTGCCCCTCACGTCTCCGTTGACCCCCTGAGCATGGCTCTCTCTGCTGCTGAAACCCCCATGAATGCACACCCCCCACTGCCTTGTCCTATAGATGGAGAGGGTGGGGAGGGGGGGAGGGACGGGAGGCCCCGTATGGAGAGACACACGTCAACGTTGCCGTGCCATATTTCCGAGGCATCTGGATGGATCATGTGCCTCTCCGCACACATTTATTTATTTCCCCCCCCACCCCCCACTCCCACTCTTCCAGAGCGGTGTCGGGGAAAAGGCAGATGTCTTTCCTCGCAGGAAAAGAAGACCAAAAAAAAGTGTAAAATAATCATTTGCAATGAGAAGAAAAGTAAGAGGTGGGGTTATGGGGGCGCAAGAGAGGGAAACGAGTGGAGTGTGAACCAAAAAACACAAGATGATTTTTTATATATATATATATATATATATATATTTATTTATATAAATATATGAATATGCAAATTGTGTCACGACGTGGAACCCAGTAATGAGTGGGGAATGTTGTCGCCGTCTTTCATTATGCAGAGGTCATTGCTTAATGCCAGGCAGCTGGGCCCAGCTTCTTCTCCCCCAACCCCGCCCCCACCCCCTCCACCCCCCCCCCCCATCATTCCCCCCCCCTCCCCAAGACCTCCTGTCCTCTTCAAGCTACTTCAACCAAACTACAGTCTGGCATATAAAAAAGGCATATATATAAAGTCAAGATTATAAAAGCCAACCCCACTTGATTATAGATACATACGTGTGCACACCTAGGCTACTGTGTGTGTGTGTGTGTGTGGGAAAATAAGTAATCAGGAAAAAGTAGGCAATTGTTGGCACACATTGGTACGTATAGGCTTCATGCACACTGGGAATCAAACCCACATGCATGGGTTTGATTCCCAGTGTGTGAAGGGTTGTAAAGTTGGCCACAGACACAAACAACCCATGTTGATGATGCTGTTACCGCCTGGTCCTTATCAATATCTCCTTCTCAAGGGTCCACACTGATATCAGAAGTATTAAGAACCTTTCTTCCTTCACTTCTTTATCTAAATATTTTTCCCAAGATCTATGATAGCATCTGTCTGCCATTGAGCTATGAGGGCTACCATTAGGTCTCTCTCTCTCTCTCTCGCTCTCTCTCGCTCTCTCTCTCTCTTTCTCTGTCTCTCTCTCTCTCTCTCTCTCTCTCTCTCTCGGCCAACCCGCACTCACCCCCTCTCTCACTCTCTCAAATGCACTCTTCAAATAATCCTGTGTTTGAATGCTAAAAATGTAATGAACTTCACGGTTCATTGTGTCTGACATTGCTTAATTAATGGGTGCATTTAAAGTACATAGGGCCCCGGTAATTGATTTATATGCATGATTTGCACATACAGCTGTTGGTTCCTGTAGGAGACTCATCACTCAAACCGTGGCTGCTGCTGCTGATGAGGCTGGCTAGGTAATGGTGGAACAGTCTATCCATCCCCATTTTTTTTTTTACATATATACGATTGATTTTGTTTATTTGTTAATTTATTTGTTATTATTATGTTGTTTTTACTTAAGATGATGTTGGGTTTGGTGTTAGTTTTTTTATTGTCCCATTTTCTGCAGAACATAAATTATACGAAAAGTCCTAATTTCTTTTAACTTAATTTGGCAATTAACCCAATGAGTGTACAGGGGACGACATCAGGCAGTGTTTCCTTTATAAGACGCTGCATGTTTGGGCCTGGACCCGGTTGGTTTTGAGCCACACAGGGCAATTAAACCTTCTCACGCTATCATGGTGCTTCAGCTTGGCTGTCTCTCGCTATTAGTCAGAGTGGTTGCGCTCTCCACAAAGACTGCTTGCGTTACCGCCTCTGTCAGGACTCGCAGGACTTGCTGGATGCAAAACACCATCCAGAAAGTGGCTGTGGCTGGGATGCAGGTGAGTTTGAGGCCGGTCTCGACTTTGGTGGTATTCCACACCTCACGCGTTGTGGTGGAAAACATCAAAAAAAAAATGAAATGAGTCACATGAAAGAACATTGTTTTTCCAAAGAATAAGGTCTAGCCACTGTCTGATTCGAACGTGACATCATGCCCATCTGACATTAAAGTCAAGACATTAATCAGTCGGGCTTTGTCCCATACGGTTTAAATGTTCCACACATCTTTGAAAAGTATCCCAACAAAAAGGGCTGAACTGAGTGAACTGCAATCAGTCACCTTTCAGAATGAATAAGACCGGGTCAGCAATGGCTGATCATGAATCTCATCTCATTGTATTCATGAGCCGCGATGTACCTGCAACCAGACCAGAGCTTAGACTGCGTCTGGTTGGAGCAGTAGAGAGAGGTGTTGAACGCCCGCTCTGGAGACCCAGGATAAAGTCAGGTGACAGGTGAGTGTTATGGTCATGGATGTAATGATGATGTCATTGGGACATCATAACGACGTTGCGTGAATTGTAATATAAATTATGACCCTGGTGTCGAATCACAGGGTACGACCAGTACAGAGTGTCTGTTCCGAGACCTGCCGAAGATCCGGGCTCATCACCCTGAAGAAGCTGGCGGAGGAAGAAAGCGATGAAGACGATGTGCAGCAGCCCAACCCATGACCGGATGCTGGATCCATCAGCCACACTGGTAACAGCATGGCACCGGTCAGAGGAGAGATGTTGCATCATGGGATTTATTTATAATTTAGACACTCCATGTTGTCATTCTTACATCAGCTGCTTGCAGCATCAGTCACGCTGTGTTCACGATAATGCTAATCAGGTTCATACGGCCATATATGTTTTTCTGTCGGCGGGAACCCTGTAATCGTGGGGGGTGGTGGGGTTCTATTTGATATATTTATTCATACATTTATCTATTTATGAATAAGTTCATTCATTATTCCAGAATGTGTCTGTCTGTGAGTTCCACACTCACGGTGTGGGTGGTTTGTTCCTACTGCACCTGACACCTATGCTGTGTGTAGCATTTAGCCTCACAGTATCCTCTGCTTGTGTTTGCTTAGTCAAACCGTACAGGGTTCGCTTATAATTATTGTTTCCTGTGGAAAATCTGGGGGTCAGTGGCCCCTGTAACCATTATTTATTTTTTTACCGAACCCTCTGTGGAGCCCAGATCAATCGTCTCACTTGGAGAACATTCTAGCATATTTCTATCACCAGCCTATTGATTTTCTTTTCCCATGCACAGGCCCTCTTTGTAACAGAGAGGTGGTCTCGTGCACGACAAATATTGGAAGCAGCCCTCAGTGTGCGAACACACACACACACACACACCTGCAGTTGTGCATATGCACGCGTGCTCGTTCACACACGCAAGCGCACACACACACACACCCACAAACACACTGTTCATTTATTCATTGCTGTGTAGACACCCATAGGCATTTCTTTATACAAAATGCATGCATCGGCATATTTAGTGACTTTTGATCACTGCCACACAAACACACACACACACACACACGCCGTCTCCTTGTTAAGCAGACAGCAAGTGAACCATGTCCTCGCTGAAGTGTCTCACTCTTTTTATTACACATACTAATCAATATGGAGCGGCCTTGGACCAGGGAGCAGCCCCTCCTCTCCATCCCCTACACTAACGCCTCTCTCTCAGCCTTTTACCGCTGAAACGTCCCTCTCCTCACCCTGCACCTTCAACTTCACCTTCACGTCCACCCATCCATCTATTCACCTGGCCCCCTTCCCCCTCGCATCTGTAATCACATCCTGTGTACCTTTAGCCAGCCTCCATCCATCCATCCACCTGCCTGCCCCTTCAATGCACCTTCAGGTCTGTCCGTCCATCCATTCCCCTCCACCTCCTCATGTGGAGGAGATCCATCCAGCGCCCATACGTCCACCCATTCATCCATCCATCCGTCATGTTTTCATCTCATCCATCTGCAACTCCATTTCGGTCTACACAACCAGGCACAGAGTTTGCATCATTTAATCTCAATTCACCACATGAGTGTGTGTGTGTGTGTGTGTGTGTGTGTGTGTGTGTGTGTGTGTGTGTGTGTGTGTGTGTGTGTGTGTGTGTGTGTGTGTGTGTGTGTGTGTGTGTGTGTTGCCCAGCTCATTCCTCCATCTGACCATTCCGTCCATCAGCACTAAAGCCTGCCATGGTTAGAAAATAAGATAGCCTATTTTTTGTGGTTGTCCTCTGTTCTGACATGCATGCAACACGCAGTGATGGATAGAAAGTGTAAAAGATAAGGAGAGAAACTTTACGGGAATGTTTGATGCTTACACCAAAAGATTGGGAGAGGGAATGGGAGGCAGACAGAGAAAGGAGAGAGAGACAGAGAGAGAGAAGGACAGCTTTATTGTCATACATAACATGGCTGTACAGGGGAGAGTGATTTGGATATTAATAATATATTAGTTGTGCAGACCACCATCCACAATGTCTGAAAACACCATGAAACATAATAATTTTCTGTGTTTGTGTGTGTGCGTGTGTGTGTGGGTGTGGATTTATACATTTGTGTGTGTGTGTGTCTGAATGTGCATATACTACACACACACATATACACGCAAGCATGCACACACAACACACACACACACACACACACACACACACACACACACACACACACACACACACACACACACACACACACACACACACACACACACACACACACACACAACCAAGTAGATTGCGGTTTGAAATCATTAACGATGCATGTCCTTTACATGCAAATTGAGGACGAATGTTTTTCAATGCAGACGGATCAGGTTCAAATCGTGCTACCGTTTGGCAATGAGAGAGAAGCCAATGCAAGCCTTGTCCACGTGTGTGATCTGTCGACATAGCCAGCACAGTGTTGTATGAGAGCTGAGGGCCCTGGGAGCCTGTAGGGCCCGGAGACAAAAGAGGTGCTTGGGCTTTAGGGTAGGGTGGGGAGGGGACGGAGAGCTGAAAGATTGTGCTGGAATTTGTCAAAAGCCAATAATCATTCTGGCGCAGGAGAGGAGTACTACATCAGAGTGGGCGAATCAATATCACATTACTTTGAGTATGGGGGAGTATATACAAGACTCATCAAATTGATTATTTTTGATGCTACAATGGCAGTTTCATTTTGCGAGCTCCCCTCAACAGCAACTACTGTTCAATTACGGGCCCCAGTGTGTTGTGTGTGTGTGTGTGTGTGTGTGTGTGTGTGTGTGTGTGTGTGTGTGTGTGTGTGTGTGTGTGTGTGTGTGTGTGTGTGTGTGTGTGTGTGTGTGTGTGTGTGTGTGTGTGTGTAATGTGTGTTTGTGTGTGGGTTGAATAAAAAGACAAATGGGTATTTATTTGATAAAAAAAAGCCTGTCTGGGAATTGAAATGAGAAATGGCATGTCACAGTCATGCACTGGTTAAAAGATGACTTCTTTCATTGGACATTGAAATTTCATGAATATATTTTCCAAAGGCCCTCGAAAAACAGAATTCATCATGGGGTTTGTACAGGCCATAATGTCACAGCAAAGATTAGTCAGTTTCCTAATGTCCTGTTCACGTGCATGCTGTGGCATTTGTTTGTATGTTAATGACAAAGTATTCTGGCCTGCAAAAAAACACAATGCATTGTTTTGTCAAAAACCCTTTTTACGACACATATTGAGAAATTACACAAAATGATGAACGTGAATAGCCACAGTGCTATCCATACCGCGTTGCATACATACAATCTAATTTTATATTTAACAGCAGGCCCAACCAAGCAATGAAAATGTGCGTACAATCGTAGTGTATAAAGTGTGACAGCACCACAAAAATAAATCCACAAAACCCTAGGAGACACTTTCAGGACAGGCACTGAAGAGACGCCATAGCGCCGTACACATAAACACATGTCTCCCCTCGCTCGTAACCCCAACTTTTGCTCACTTTGCATTCCATAAGAAGTTGTGAACCGTCTGTTAATGACGGTCCAACTGTTGCTAAGAACCGACTCCACTCCCGCCGTCCCACCCTGCCACCTCCCCTTCCCCACTCCGTCTTAATAGCTCTAGGTCTTCAATATGGGGCCATCATGAGCGACAAGGCGCAGCGCCTCCTTGGATGATTAAAAAGTCATTTCCTTAACTGTCCTCCCAGGATTTGCGCCTTTTTTTTTTTTGGTAGCGAAAGGAAAAAACAGAAAAAACATTAAATTGCTCCAATCAAGCATAAACGTCTCCTGCTTGTGGTGTAATTTGTACTGCTGTTCGCATGGTGGCTGCTTATTTGTCATTCTTTTCCTTTGGCGCTTTTCCCAACTGCCTTGATCAACAATTAATGGTTGAAATTGCTTCTCTGTTACTTATGGCTGCGGAGGCAGATGTGGCTATGGCAAAAAATTACAGGAAAAAAGAAGAGGAGGGAAGAGAAAGACGACGCATGGGTTTAATTGTACATTAGGAAATGAGTTCAAGTTTGTTGCGATAGTCTTGCTCCTTTCCTCCTTTCTTTCTTATAATAGTTTTTGTAGACTGGGGACAGATTTCCATGCCCTTCATTTTCCATATTTCTTGTTCTGCAATGCGGCCTCTCTGAATTATTGCTTTATTTTTCTATCTCTCGCTCTCTCGCGTCCATCCAAAATAGAATGGTCTGGGGTACTCTTGACCATTCTATTTTCTCTCCACAACCACCCTCTCTTTCTCTCTCTCTCTCTCTCTCTCTCTCTCTCTCTCTCTCTCTCTCTCTCTCCTCTCTCTCTCTCGTCTCCTCTCTCTCTCTCTCGCCCTCTCTCTCTCTCTCGCCCTCTCCTCTCTCTCTCTCTCGCTCTCTCTCTCTCTCTCTCTCGCCTCTCGCCTCTCTCTCTCTCTCGCCCTCCCTCTCTCTCTCGCCCTCCCTCTCTCTCTCGCCCTCCCTCTCTCTCTCCTCTCCTCTCTCTCTCTCTCTCTCTCGCTCTCTCTCTCTCTCTCGCCCTCTCTCTCTCGCCCTCTCACCCTCCCTCTCTCGCTCTTTCTCTCACAGTCTCTCTCTCTCTATCCCCCGTCTCTCTCACTCACCCATCAATCTCTCTCTATCTCTCTCTCCCCCTCCCTCCCTCTCTCTCTCTCTCCCCACACAATGACCTTTAGTCTTTTTTCCTCTCCCCCCCTTCATTGTGGGGACTGGGCTGGGGCCTGGCATCTGATAGAATCAATATTCTATTATGATAGTGCGTGGAGCGTGTGGGGCTTTACAACGCTGCTGTAATAGTCTCCTTATTTCATCCCATGGCAGCGCATGGCCTCAGGGAGCCTGCAGCCTTCTCCCGGGCTCTACGCTCCCAGCATCGCCCCATTTCCATTACCGCCACAGACCTCGCTGCCCTCCTCCACCACCACCACCACCCACCCTCCATGACCAGAGGGCTGGGGGGCTGTGGTGGTGGGGGGGGGGGGGGGGAACAGAGGGGGAAAGGGGGGAGGTTTGACCGCGAGGTGGGGGCTGAGAGCGCCTGGGACCAATGTGTGTCAATAGACTGTGTAATAGCCAGGTCTGGGTGAGATGCTAGGGAAATGGCTTGGTAAAAGGATTTCAAGTATTGAAAAAGATAAGAGGGATAATTGCCTGGCTGTATCCCTTTTTTTTTTTTTTTGTATTTGCAGTTTTGTACTCTCCGTGTTTGACTGTGTGTATTTTATTGTCTGGGACAAATCCAAGCAACATCATCTAGTGTTTGAACCCTGGTATGCTACGTTTTTGTTTTGCGGACGATACAACGTGACCAATCTCGTCCATTATGTGTCTGAATCGATACGTAGGCCACACCGGCCACCCATTCAAAAGAGACTCCGTCGGTGGGGCCTGTTTTCCTGGAAGGAACCTTTCAAAAAAAAAAAAAAAAACCAGGGAGTGTGTTCAGAGATCAGAGTTAGCTGGGAGACATGCCACCCAGTGCACCGTACCCAAAGCGAGTGCGTTATTATTAAGTATCAACCAAGGCCTCACATTCACTCGGCTGGTCAGATGGGAGAGCTAAATGCCAAACGTTAGCATGTTAAAAGATTGCAGATTTCTGTGAGGGCCCCCCATAAAATTTCATGCCACTATGGACACCAGTCTGCAATAATTAACTGATGTGATTGTCTACGCAGCCGAGCGTGCGGAGAAACCGCTGCGTTTAAATGTCATTTAGGCAATAGCGCCGATGTCTTTTCTTTCTAATCGGGGAATAAAAACATTATAAGGTTAACGCGGACCGGCGATGAGACGTGGCTTAATACGCTCTAGCAGCCGTGCTCTGCTCAACCCTGCGCCCAAAACTATTTCACTCCAAAATGTCACAATTTTACTTCTCAAGTTGCCCATCCCAGCTACAAATGGGTCTCATGTGATAAAACAAAGATTTGTAGGTGTAAAATATTATGTTAAATATACCCATAAGTCACAGCCGTCTAACACAAACGCTTCCGATCTTTTCCAAATATATCACAGGCCTACGTCTGTTTTTCCACGCTAGTATTCATCCAGGAACGGCATTTTGCTGATGCATTTCTTTCCATTCCCCGGGAAAAGAACTGAACAAACAAAAACAAAACAAGTTGTCCCCTGACTATGAAATCAGGCTCTTCAAGAACCCCCCACCACCCCCAAAACCCCCCAGCCGCTCCACACACACACACACACACACACACACACACACACACACACACACACACACACACACACACACACACACACACACACACACACACACACACACACACACACACCCCTCCAACCCCCCAACACCCCCTTAAACCCGTCCCCACCTCTCCCTTTGATTGAGAGCTCAACGACGGGAGGATGCGTGATGAGACCCCCCCGCCCCAACCCCGGCTCATCTCATATTCATCATGATGTAACCGTGAGCAACCAGGATGTAAATTACCTACGTCTGGCATCATTCCAGCACATGCTATAAATGAGGTAATCGTCCTTGACTATAAAATTTGCATATTCAAGACTTAATTGCTGTCATTACATTTTTTGCGTAATTCTATTAATTTAACAGAATGGGGGATTGGAGGCCTTTTTATAGTTATAATTTGCAGTAAAACAATGTAGTCCCAAAATAGAAAAAAAAAAAGATAGGTAGGGGGCAAGAAGGGACGTCGTTCAGTGAAATTCCGGCCCTCGGAACATCACCTTGATCATTGGGATCCATTAAAAAAAACACACAAACACAATCAACATGCAAACATAGACAAAAAACTTCTCTCTGCCAAGATGCAATCAAACAAGAAGCTTCAGAGATCTGTGTGTGTGTGTGTGTGTGTGTGTGTGTGTGTGTGTGTGTGTGTGTGTGTGTGTGTGTGTGTGTGTGTGTGTGTGTGTGTGTGTGTTGTGTGTGTGTGTGTGTGTGTGTGGCCCCAGCAGACCTGCATTAAAAACTCTCTGGGTCACACTCGGTCAGACACAGGAAGTGCATCATTAAAAGGGCTGCGTCTCCTTATCACATTGTGCGGGACAAATGAAGCCTGCGTCTCCTTAACAAAAAAAAGCAGACGAGATTAGGGGCCCTCCTCCTTTCAGCCGCCCCTCCGTCCTTAACCTCCTTTTGTGTGTGTGTGCGCGCGCGGTATGGGATGTCGTCGAGCGTGCTCAGCCAGGCGGCCGGGAATAGAAGGGTGCAGGCGGGAGCGGGCGTATGACACGGAACAACGGAGCCATCAACTCCCATTTATGATTCCCGCCGTGACCTCGGCGAAGACGTCGGCGAGGTTCAGAAGCGCGCCCGGCTAAGTGCCAACAACATTCTGCAACCCGCTGCACTTCCCCGCACTTTGCTGACCTTAAAAGTGTGGCCTCAATTTCACCGAAAGGCTAAAAGAACGAACACGCACGTACGCTCACGTACGCAGACTCCGGCCCCTTCCCCGTGCTGCCTTTGCCTGTGTGTGTGTGTCGACTCTGTGTAGCGATGGCCTACTTTTATTGTGCTGCGAATCATTCTTTGTTGTTTGCTGTTCCTCTTTCCTCGGAAAAGGGGAAACAGCGGAGGTATTACGTGGGCGTAATGACGTGACGTGTGCTGTTTGTTCTGTCATGCGGCAATATGTAAAGTTGTTCATAGAAATCTTTGAAATAGACAACGCCTATTTTTGGTACATCTGTTTCGTAACCTTTTCAGGTGAGAAAGAAAAAGCGATGGGCAACGTCTCAAATTATGACCTCTGGGATCTACTTTTTACTCTAGCATTGCAGCCGATGCTAAATTCAGCTAGCAGGCTTCAGCAGAGATATGAGATAAGCAAATCACATCCGGTCTAACACATCCATTCCTGTGGGTCTAAAACCTGCCAAAAGAAGATTTGCACACATTTATAAATAGAAACAACGCACGAAAACATAACTGTGTGCCGAGCAAGAACATTAAGCCTACAGTGTCACCGTGATGCGGCAGGCAGGAAGTACGCTGACTTTAATGCACGGCCGTGGCCTTTATAGTCTCCATTTTGCCCTAAAATCGAAGGAGGACGCGCAGTGTGCCAACTCTCCGTGCGCACTGTTCATTTCTTCAAAAAATTCTCGAGAAAAATAGCGCACGAACCTCGGCGCGAGGGCCAAGATGACGTCATTTCTGGTTCATGCCAACTCACACAGTTTACACAGGACGACAAAGAATTAGGTCACAGGGAGGGAGCAAAACGGTCCACTTGTTTCTAACCGTCTCTCTCTCTCTCGCTCTCTCTCTCTCTGGCCCTCTCTCTTTCCCCAACGTAGCGTCCGGGTTGACTCCGGCTGACACTGACCAGGTGGCGCGGTCACAAAGGGTTTATCCGGAGCCTGGGAGTAGGGGAACAGGTAAGGCCTGACGCACCGGCGACGTTAGCGGCCCCGGATGCCTAACCTAGCGAGGAAACGCAGAGCGCTGTTTTGACCGTGTCAAGTGACATCAGCTCAGCCGCACAGCGCCAGGGCGTGGGCAGACGGTACCGTCTTTAGTCTCCATCTCAGCAGCTGTATGTGGTTGTGTGTGTGTGTGTGTGTGTGTGTGTGTGTGTGTGTGTGTGTGTGTGTGTGTGTGTGTGTGTGTGTGTGTGTGTGTGTGTGTGTGTGTTGGGGTGTGTATGTCTGTAGTCTGGATAAGCTGTCAGGTATGCACACTCTGGAGGTTGTCAGAGTGCTTTGGTGTGTGTGTGTGTGTGTGTGTGTGTGTGTGTGTGTGTGTGTGTGTGTGTGTGTGTGTGTGTGTGTGTGTGTGTGTGTGTGTGTGTGTGTGTGTGTGTGTGTGCGCGCGTCAGGGTCGGCGCCAGCATCCATATTCCGAGAGGGAATCAAGCATCACACTGAGCACGCAGATTCTCTCTTAACCAGTAACAGCCTGTAATATCTGATGTGCATGGCCACTAATATATATATATATATATATATATATATATATATATATATATATATATATATATATATATATATATGTTTGCATGGCTGTAACAATCAAACACACAACACACAGCTTGTAACAGTACAGGCACACACCAAGAAGAACACAGTGCTTCCACCAATGAAACTAAATACCAAAATGCATTTTTACATTAAAAAGATTAACCCGCCCCCACCCACACACACACTTCAAATATCACCTTATTGTTTGCAGAGGTTTGGTGTTTGCAACCAATTATGTGACATTTGCATAATTTGTGATGAAGGTGTGGTGTTTGTTGGCAACGCCACACATCAAACTCAACCCTCCACACCTTTACAAACAATTAGGACGCATCACTAATTATGCTAATATCACAAATTTGACTCAATCAACAGTCAAAGGACATTTCATGCTAGGACCTTTAATTAAAGTACATTTATTCCCTAGTATATCAACTTGTGTATTAAATGAACCATTAAGTAGTCAATATTGATGTTACCTGGTGAATTAAGGTAAGCTTGTTAGTGAATAAGTGCTCAAGCGTGGTGAGTAGAGCAGCTCCCCTTAATGCGGTGATCAGCAGGACATTATGTACAGCTCATTGGTTCTCCATCTTCATCCAATACATCTGTCTTCACCAAGAATCACCTCTGCGACCAACAGGCTATAACTCTGGTGTAGCCAGATAACGGATGAATGAAATCCGGTTTAAGACTTCCTCTTCCGCACACCGGTCATTGTTTACAGTCCGATTAGCAACTTGAGACGCAAGAATGCGGTTGAAGGTGATGGACGACGTCTAAGGCCGGACTGGTTCACAAGTTTCAGATAGGGACACCATTTCGGCTAATCTCTATGAACGGATCAGATCAAAGATAATAAAAGGCTTAATCGTCGTCAAACGGTAGCCGATGGGTCACGAGATCACAGACCTTTTTTTTTACCTGCATGCAATCAGAGCCCGCTCAAATGTGCCAATACTACTCGGACTACAAACGGACTGCAAAAGCAAACCAGAATGATTCTGATACCAAAATGGTGTCCCTTTTCCTACAGATACTTCATTTATATGCAAATATCTGTTTATGGAGTTGACTGACAACCCGATTTTGGGGTTCCTGTGAGATGTAGCCTTTAATATGACTCTGGGAGAGACCCTTAATGAGAGAGAGAGAGAGAGAGAGAGAGAGAGAGAGAGAGAGAGAGAGACAGAAGAGAGAGAGACTGAGAGAGAGACGAGAGAGGAGAGAGAGAGAGAGAGAGAGAGAGAGAGAGAGAGAGAGAGAGAGAGAGAGAGAGAATGTATATTACATTTTACATTTATATAAATTTATTTTTGCACGCGTACATGTGTATTTTCAGAATCTATGACGTGTGCTGTTGTCTATGTTGTCGTTGCACATCATAATCGTATCTAGCACTGATTAAATCTTCTCTGGTTGTTCGGTTGATTTCTTCACTGTTTTCATTTCCCTATCATCAAGGTATATCATCAGACGTCAGTGACTGGAAGGATTTGCAAGCCCTAATCGCGTGATGAGTGTTGCAACTGACATTGAACCCTGTGATAATCTTCTCCTTTCAACACACTAAGCTGCCTTCCTTTAACACTGCTATCTCCATCCCAGCACGGCTTTGAGGGATTCCGCGATTCAGTTTTGTTTAACCGAAAGACCTCTGACATTCAAGCAATAAGCATTAAGTTGTGCTTTCGGGACCAAGCGTACTTTGAGAGTCAAACTGAATCACCACGTCGCTTATGCAATCTAATGAATATCTCCAGATTGAGTCTAAACATACTAAGAGCGCCACTGTTATGATCTTGATGGGTGGACATTATGGAGAAGGAGGCCTGTGTCTGATCAAAACAATGTTTTCTTCCCCGATATTTTTTCCACAAATAGGATGATAGTATGAAAAACTTTTGACTTCCACATGCTGTGTGACAGCTTATTTCTTTTTCACTGCAAAGTCAGAGCAACACATGCAGGGGCATGCCGCTCTGGCACTCATTTCTTGCGCAAATTAACATTTTATAGCCGTGCACATTTGAAACATTCTGTTTTTTGCGACACCGCCAGGGACTCTGAACCTCCAGTAAGTAGGCCTACCCAAGCTCGACACCCCAAGACAAGGGGATTGGCTGCCGGCAAGTTCACTACAAACACTTCCAGCGCTGGGACTCCTAGCCGCAAAAAAATAATACATTCATAAAAACAAATGTATTATTTGTTCTAAAAAAATGTTTGTGCTTACCACAAAAGATTTGCATCTAAAAAAAAATCAGTTGATCACAAATTGTTACCGGTGACATCCCCATGTGGTCCTGGGAGAACGGCCCCCTGGAAAAAAAAAAAAAAAAAAGAAGGTATAGATTAGCATGAGGAGAATGGCTTTGGTTGTGGTTTCATGGATGACTGGCATGGGACTGCCAACATCTGTCACTCTGAGAGAGAGAGAGAGAGAGAGAGAGAGAGAGAGAGAGAGAGAGAGAAGAGAGAGAGAGAGAGAGAGAGAGAGAGAGAGAGAGAGAGAGAGAGAGAGAGAGAGAGAGAGAGAGAGAGAGAGAGAGAGAGACAAACTTCACGAAAATATCTTAAACGCGCACACACACATTTTATGAACGGAGAACTGTTCCAGCAAATCCCACGCACATAAATACAAGCACACACACACACACACACACATTTTATAAACATAGAACCATTCCAGCAAAGCACACACATAAATGCACAACACACACACACACACACATCGACGCACAAATGTTGACAAACAGGCAGGTTTGCTTGGGATGGGTGCATGAGGAGGGGTGTGTTACAGCATCACTTGCAACCTCTAGTTATTTGGCAACATCTGCCACCCCTGCCTCACCCCGGCGCCTCTGCTTGGCCGTGTTACACCACCTCCCCGCCAGACACGGCTTGTGTGCAGGCCCGTCAGCGGTGAGCCTCCCCTCAGGTCCCCAGGTGGGTGAGACACAGGCCCGTTAGAGGTGTTGACGCCAAGCGTGCGCAGGGTGGCATCCGGCCAAGGGGGAGAGAGGGAGGGAGGGAGGGAGGGAGGGGGAGAGAGAGAGAGAGAGAGAGAGAGAGAGAGAGAGAGAGAGAGAGAGAGAGAGAGAGAGAGAGAGAGAGAGAGAGAGAGGAGAGAGAGAGAGAGAGAGAGAGAGAGAGAAGAGAGAGAGAGAGAGAGAGAGAGAGAGAGAGAGAGAGAGAGAGAGAGAGATTCTCTGCAGTTCAACAGGGAGGCGAAAGGGGTGAGGAAAGGAAGGGAGAGCAGCAAAGGAGAGGAGAGGACTGAAGCTGGGAGGAGGGAGGGGAGAGGGTGGGAGCCTGCAGGAGAAGGAAGGGAGGAGCGGAGATGAAATGGGAGGGGGATGAGAGGAAAGGAAGGCCGACTGAGTGAGAGATAGAGAGGGGAGACACAGAGAGGGAGAGACACAGAGACAAAAGAATAGGGGTCATAGGACAAAGCACATCAAGGGAAAAACATTTGAAGGAGTGGAGAAGCAACAATATCTCAGCCATGTGGAGATAACTCTCTCTCTCTCTTCCTTAGGTGTGACAGACAGGGCATCAGAGTATTAACACCTTTTAGGTCAGACAGCCAATCACACGCGTCCTGAACGGCATCAGGTGTCATCCTCAGGTTCAGGCCTTTATGATACTGGCCATGACCTTCACCGTAGGCGTGCGTGTGTGCGGTATGCGTGTGTGTGCGCTATGCGTGCGTGCACGTGTGCATGTATATGTGGGTAAGAGCATGCGTGTTCATGGTCAGAGGTGATTGTGTGTACAGGCATGTCTGTTTATTTGTGTGTGTGTGTGTGTGTGTGTGTGTGTGTGTGTGTGTGTGTGTGTCAGTGCGCCTGGTTGAGTCTGATGTGTCCCGATTGGTCGGCGAGCCAGGGCCCAGCGACGCTGGCGATGGCGGCGGTGTCAGGTGAAATTAGCGCACGTCGACGGACGACCCTCAGAGCTGGGGGTGGGGGGGTGGTGAAGGTGGGCTGAGGGGTTGGGGGGCGGGGGGGGGATTCATTAGACGGTTACCCTTCAACCCCCCCACCACACACCCACCCTCCCATCGCCCACCAGTTTCAACAGAGTGACAGCACCTTCACACTTCCACACACACACACACACACACACACACACACACACACACACACACACACACACACACACACACACACACACACACACACACACACACACATGGACACATGTAGATACACGTAGACACAGACACACACACGTAGAGACACACAGACACACAAATAGACATACATGCACACACAGACACACACAGAAACTTAGACACATGTAAACACAGACACATTCACAACACATATAGATGCTCACATATCAACACTCTCATATCTGCATGCATTGACAAACACACACACACACGCGCACACACACACACACACACACACACACACACACACACACACACACACACACACACACACACAACACACATACACACACACACAACACACACATCACACACATCACACACACACACACACACACACACACACACACACAGGCAGTCAGGCACATACAAACACACAATCCACTGGTGGTCCCGATCGACCCCCCCTCAATCTAAACACATCATTGAATCACATAGCCCACCTCTCCCCAATTTCCCAAACAAGTGTGAGGTAGTGTGTGTGTGTGTGTGTGTGTGTGTGTAGTGTGTGTGTATGTGTGTGTGTGAACCTCTGCATCATCCCCATGACTCTACATCTCTCCCTTGTAAAGACGGGTGTGGTATCGCACACTCTCACACACGCTGCAATAAAACATGCTCATCGCTGTGCCAACCCCCGCCAGGCCGCCAGCAACCATCTGCTTCCGCGCGCCACCGGGAAGCAGCCCCAGCCAATGCGCCAATACACACTCCTTATGATGGAGCTCATGGTCTAGGCTGGGATGACCGCTCTCTGTGCCACACACACACACACACACACACACACACACACACACACACACACACACACACACACACACACACACACACACACACACACACACACACACACACACACACACACAATAAGAGTGGGTTGAATGTGTAAATGTGGTCTACACACGTATTTTTATTGTAACATCATGTATTGTATTTTATTGTAACATCAACCTCCAAGAGACCCCCGCCGCAATTGTGTGTGTGCTGGTGCGTATTTAGGGGTCAATGTTCACGCCCCCTTGCATAAGCATTTGTGCACGTGTGTGCGTATGTGTGTGTGCATTTGTGGGGTCACCCGGCTCTGGTATTTATTTATTTATTTCCCCCCCGGTCCCACATGTCCGCGGCCAGTGGCGGCATGTTTGAGTGCACAGAGCCCGTAATACGCTCAGGGACCGCACGGTAACACGCTATTTGCATAAGAGGCCGGCCTGCCGTCCCCATCTGGACGCGTACCTGTGCACTTGGCATAATCCCAGATTTGCTCTGGCAGGTGAGAAGCCGATTGCACTGATCCGTGGCCGACCCATACCCCCTCCCCCTCTCCCCCCTGCCCCCCCCCACCGCCCTCACTTACCCACCCCTCTGCCAACACCCACCAACACCCCCCCCCCCCTTCCCCAAACCCCCTGTTTTCTCCTTCATGACCCCTCTCTAGATTGCTCCCAGTTCACTCCTCGCCTTTCCTTCTCCACTTCTCTCCTATGGCCTTTTTTAGGAGCAAGGCACCCCCCCCCCCCCCCCCCCCCCCCCGGCCCCAAACACACACACTCACACACACAGCCACAGACACACACATTCACTTATATAAATACATCTATCTATATATTGCATCATCCGCCCATCCTTTCTGATGCATTCTGGGTAAAGTCCCCATCACGCCCTTCACACTCCACATGTTATTCTTTATGAGGCACGCAACCTGAGCGCTGAAAGTCATTTCTGTTTAGTGTGATGCCAGATCTTTGATGATGAACTGTGACACATTAGGCACGTCACCTCCACTTTAATTTGATATTATTAATGCCTGTGAATGTGTTTGTACATGTGTGTTTGTGTAGTTACGTGTGTTGTGTGTGTGTGTGTGTGTGTGTGTGTGTGTGTTTGTTGTGTGTGTGTGTATGTATGCATGTTTGTTGTGTGTGTGTGTGTGTGTGTGTGTGTATATGTACATGTGTGTTTGAGTATCTGCACAATTCTGTGAGCGGCTGTTGCATGGTTCAACATGTACGAATTTTGTGTGTGTGTTTGTGTGAATGCAAATGTGAGACGCATGTGCGTGCCTGTGTTTGTGCATGCACACATGTCTGTCTGCGTGCATGTGTGCATGAGTGTGTGCATGCATGTGTTTTTGAGCCTGCATGACACACTGCATTGAGGGCATGCGCAGAATCAGCAGCCATTCGTCATGTGCTAGTCAGCACACGGCAAAAACATTCCCGCTTGACGGCGAAGTCTATTCGCCCCTTTGATTAATCCACAGCTTTCCAGTTTATAGACGCATGTAGCTGCGACACGGTGAGAGTTGCTCATTAAAATTAGGGACATTAGTTACAACCAAAGGAACTCTATTTCACGCACATCTCCCCCGACCAGCTAAATGAAGCTTTGCAAATCCTCCACAGCTTTTAATAGCGCTCGCTAATATTACAGGTCACAAATGATCGCTCTCTCTGTCTCCGATTTGGCTGATGAAACACAGGGGGGCCCTAGATTATCAGCGTTATTTACGCTTGTATATCACTCTGGCATAAACATGCACTTATGGAAATGCGATCCCTCTACGGTAATGCACTTTATAATGATTTATGCTAGGATGATTTATCTAGCAGAATGCACTGGCACAAGCAGCATTAACACACACTCAAATTTGTTTGTGTGAGTGTGTGCGGCGTGTGTGTGTACGTGTGTTTGTGTGCGTGTGTTTGTGCTTCGTTTTCTTTTGGTACAGTCATTTTCTTCCTTCCTCTGTCGTGTTCGCAACATTGACTGAGGAATTTGCTTGTAAATGTTTGTTGTTGGGTTCTAGCGCTATACATCACCGGTAGCACAACGCTTCGATTTTGTGGGTAGGAAAAGCAATTGCCATTTTTACAAACACGGCGGCCCCACATGTTCAAATCAATTGTAAAGTTTGGAGTAAATACTATGGACTATGTCTAATTACACAACAATCCAGCAGGCTTCCACAGGCTTTGCCAAAGTAGAAAGGATATAAAACAAGGCAAAGACTAGACATTTGCCTGTGTGTATAGTACATGCACGCGAAGGATAGAAAGCATATTTTACACAAATACCACCACAGGTACTCTGTATCTAACGCTTAAAAGATTTCAAAAGAAATCTTTTAAGCTTTTACAAAGTCTGCTTTGTGTGTGTTCTCTTACGTTACCATTATGTGTCAGTGTGATCCCATTCGTTTGTTTATGCATGATTTATACGAGCATGTTTGATCATGTGTTTGTGTGTCTGTGTGTGTGTATGTATGCCTATAACTGTGATTGTGTGTGTATGTATTTGTGTGTTTGTGAGTGTATTTATTTGCGTGTTTGTGTGTGTTTGAGAGAGTGTGCTTGTGTGAATGTATTCATGTGTGTGTGTGTGTGTGTGAGCATATGTGTGTTTCTGTATATTCCTGCGTGTGTGTGTGCATGCGTTTGTGAGCAGGTCTCTATGTGCATGTATTCCTGCGCGCGTGTGTATGTGGGTGTGTGTCTGTGTGGTATATATTCTGATGCGTGTATGCGTGTATGTATTCCTGTGTGCACTGTGGGTGCTAGCGTAGTCATGTCCCCCCCCCGCCACATACACACACACTCAAATACGCACAAGCAGGAAAACACGCACATAGAGACCTGCGCGTGTGTATGTTTATCTGTATGTGTGTGTGTGTGGGTGCTAGCGTGAGCGTGCACGCGCGGCCAAGACACACACACACAGGCTAGGCAGGCCTCACATTGCCCACAGCTACTCGGTAAGGATTCCCGATAAGGAGAATTAGTCAAAACTTGGGAGCTGCCAGTCAGCGCCAATTAAACTTTAATCTTGGGCTGAAACAGGCACAAATAAATTAAACCCTTGTGCGCGGCAATGTGCGCTCCCCTGATAATGGGGGATTGAAGACGTCTCGAAGCGAGGAAGCGTGTTCCCTGGCTGAGCTGCGGTGAAGGGGAACCGGAGAACAGGCGGCTGACAGCCTGAACTGGGAGGAACCAGCAAAGTTTTTTTTTTGCTCACCGCTCAAAACGCTCGTATGTGTAGAGATATACATAGAAATGTATAGGGGGAAATGTGAGTGTGGGTGAGTGTGTGCTTGTATATGAACCTAAGACACACAAACACTTGCGTTAGCTCACACATCTCGTATTAGCTTGTATGCTAAATCGTAGCAATGAGTAGTCTTCTGATAAAAACAAGAAATAACAATTTGGAAAGCCCTCTTTATGAATGCATGAACATAAGTATACAGTTAGCATGAAATGCTCCCTGACACAGAGTTACACATGCACGTAGACTATTCCTCAAGTGTCCTGCACATTACATTAAATAAAGTCAACCGAGAGGGTGCAATTGACCCGCATGCAGCTTTTAGGGCTTCACATTGAAGGAAAGAAAAAAGAAGACTCAAGGGCAAGATAGTGAAGAGACTAAATGTATTGGGACAATCTAGGGGTGGACTCCTTTTGGACCTTGCAGTGTGTGTTGGAATTTGATAACTAAACCCAGTAATGATGCTTGCGGTACTGTAAAACCTAATATATTATGTATTTTGCTCAGGCAAGGGGAGAAACAGAGTATTAGCCTATATCGTATTAATAATAATAATAATAATAATAATAATAATAGAAAGATCAGCCCTTCTTGGTATTAGCCAGGGGAAATACTTGTAATGCTGTGATACTCCAACATATGGATGCCTCCACGCAGGCAGCGTGGAGGGGGATATTTCATTAATATTTTTTAATGAATTACCGCCCTTATCTGTGCTTCCTGTGCCCGACCTGTGCTTGCCTGGTGTTTAATTTTAAAGTAATTTTCTCGCTACGTTAGCACGGCGTTTATGTATTAATGTCGCGGGCCTCGTCAGCACCAAGCAGTAGCGGTGGTTCAGTCCCGAGTGGCGCGGTCACATACGTCATGACATCACCTCCGTCGCTGCCTGCCGACAAAAAGCCCCAGAGTATTCCCCCCTTCGCTCCGTTAATGGGAAAACAATAACATTAACAATATTAGCAAGAATAATGAAAATAATTGGCAGCCAAGGCAACAATGACAACAATGGTTTATCACGCAGAGTACGAATACCTCTATGCGTTTGACCGAATCGTACACAATTATCATGCATGTGTATATAATATAATTAATTCTATGTCTGTGGCACTTAGCCCCGGGCGATCGGCATAGAATCAGTTTTGTATGTATAATAGATCAGAGCACGGTTCATGAATAAAACAAAAACGTGGAGAGTGTGCGGCGGTGGCTGGGAATGTTTGTCTTTGGACAGCGGAATCAAAGTGAACATGTAATATTGTGATAATCTATACTTGATGAATTCAAGGGGGCTGTCTTGCCTTAGCTAAGTTCAGCTAATTTCCAGACATGGCTTGCCTCCATAATTGAGTTTCCAATAACATTATGATTATTCCAGCCCACATGATAATTGAATTCAAGGTTGTTTTTTTTCTTAACACCGCAATATTGTAGATGTGTGATTATTATGCATTTGCATGTAGATTTCAGTGCCTTCCTGAAACTCATCACTTTCCTCTAACTAGATTTTCTATAATGCAGCATACATTTGGCATAACAAATGATAGGAACCCCTCTTGTTATGAGCACATAGTCAATTATTCCCAAACCTTCTTTTTTATATCAATTTTAACCTGTCCATGGCCACCGCAGAAAGAATTCCTCTTACAAAAAAAGAAGCCAAGCCCCCAGATACTTTATCACTCTCATTTAATGCTTCAATGTGAATATTTTCTCATAATATTAATATGTTCACTGCTGAACTCATCAAACCCACATCACCGCCAACGCTCGGATCCCAGATTCTCCAGCTGGATCCTGCTTAAGAAATGCTCGCAAAACTTAAGACATCCCAGCCCCAACCCTCATCTGTTGCATTATGTAGAGGCCATGTGTAGGCACAAGTGGCATGGGCGTCAATGTATTTTTCATTAGGGCTGATCGGGCCCCCACAGACTCACATGTCTGTGCATGGGTTGTGTCTAAGTGTGTGACTCTGTGTGTGTGTGTGTGTGTGTGTGTGTGTGTGTGTGTGTGTGTGTGTGTGTGTGTGTGTGTGTGTGTGTGTGTGTGTGTGTGTGTGTGTGTGTAGACGGGGTGGTGGGGGGGGGGGGGGGGTTGGAGGGGATATTGCCGTGTTCCAGCCTTGCTTCACAGAAGCCCAATGTTGTTGAAACCCGTTTCCGCACAGCCCTAGGTGAGCTGGTTGGCATCCATTTTCCTGTTTTTTTTCAAGATTCCTGAATGATATAAATGTTTGACGTGGTATAACATCAGACGCTAGATAGACACATACGACATCAGAAAACAACCAGGCAATCTCTCGGCAGTGAATTATTTTACTGATCCATTTTACTGATCCACGACAACGCATGTAACGCAACTACAATACCGAATAGGACATTGGGACGTCGACGTGACCCAATGCCGGCGTTGAGCGAGGGCTTTCAAAGCGAGGGGGAAAAGTGGACGGCTTTTGCAATGTTAGCAGTGTGGCGTTAGACGGAGTAGCTTTGAGCTACATGCTCGCTGTCACATTAGGAGATGACTGGGCAAACTAGTCGATGCTTGTAGCTAGTGGGCACATTTGGAAAAGGCTGTGAATTGAAGCTACACTATCCATTCTCATGGTTGTGGCTAGCCACGGGGCTCGTAGAGTGGAGATAGTACTAGCAGCCGAGACATTATGCCAGAGTGTGGCTGTTGTTTTGCATGAATGTTGAATCATGCCAGCGTCCTGTTTTGTTTTAGGCCCACTATCTAACAACACCCAGCATTGATATTGATTTAATGCTCGCTAATATTTAAACTGTCCCCGGGGACCATTGCTGTCAAAACATAGTTGGCTAAGGTCTATAGCAGCAGCATGTAGGCGGGATGGGAAGGCATGCAAGTGGAAAGTGCGTATCCGTTTTCTCGATTCGCCAGTCATTCAAGTGCTCGAGCTGAATGGATCAAATATTTCATTCAAAATAATATTATTCACACGATTTAAAAGGAAGAACATAGAATATAAAAGATAACACAAACCGAAATGTTTGAATTACTTTATGACACATTTTTTGACGCAATGTGTGTTGAACAGAATGAGAATGAGGTGTAGTATTTTGACAGGTACGCTTCCAAACACACGTTTTCCAAAGCGCAATGTATTTCTCAGAGACAGTTGAAAGAACCAACAATGAAAAAAAAAATACCCCCCCAAAAAACTGCCACAAATAAGTAGCAGAGGAAAGCGGGGCGACAACTTCTAACAAAACATGACGTGTGAACGAGGGGCCGAGTCGCCATTTGCATACGCTGACATTTGGCGGAGGATTTTTCAACGCCAGGCTTAGCTGTAATGAACTCCTGCCAGGGAGCAGTCAAGAAATAATGTTTCCATAAAGGTAACCTGTCCACATCCCTCCTGCAGGAGAAGGATGTTGGAGGAGAAAAAGAGACGTTTTATCAGCCCTCCCCTCCCTCCCTCCTTCCTCCTCCTCCTCCTCCTCCTCCTCCTTCAATTTTCCTTCCAACGTTGGCGCTACGGAGGCGCTGTATTTTCTCCCTTGGCGTCTCCCTCAATCCGTCTTGGTCCGTACTGATTTAGTGTATTTTCCCGCTGCCTTTTTACAGGCTAATTGCGCTCGGCAACGCTGAATTTGTTAGTGGTGACACCTTGGCAACCCACTGGGAATGCATCTCATTACCGGCCACACAGTGTCCAGGAACATCAGATATTATTAGCTGTCATTAATCTGCCATATATATGGGAGCGGGTGTGGGGGTGGAGGAGGGTGGGTGAGGTGTGTGTGTGGGGGGTGGGGGGGAGGCGGACTGGGGTGTAGAAGGGCAATAGAGGACACACAAAGGAGCATGTATGGCGGCCCTCATCATCAGGGTGAAGTGGTATGGGGTGGGTGAAAGGTCACAAGGGGTCAACTGGAAGCCAGATGGGGTAATGGCAGAGGATGAGAAGGTGAGGATTCTTACATATAATGTTGGATCGGATTGCGACTTTGATGTGTTTTCATTATATATAGATACTTATTATATTATTGGTTGTGCTGCCGTTGTCTTTTTTGGTCAAATGTATTATTTATGGATATAAGTTTATTGTAAAAATAAATTGCATTTAATGTAAACTATCGTATGCTGCCTGTATTAAAAGCCCTCCACATAGCCTTTGCAGAAAAAAAGACACATTCCTGGTTGTGTTTTTATTTTCTGATTTTGGGAACTGCTTTTTTGTTCTTAAATCCTGTTTGACTAAAATGAAAATGACAACCCTAAACTAGATTTGCAAAAGAAAATGTATTCTCTTGTACTGTGAACTGATTGTTGCCCAATGGAGTGAGTGTGTGTGTGTGTGTGTGTGTGTGTGTGTGTGTGTGTGTGTGTGTGTGTGTGTGTGTGTGTGTGTGTGTGTGTGTGTGTGTGTGTGTGTGTGTGTGTGTGTGTGTGTGTGTCCTCATCCAACATATGTTTCAATTGATACAGCATCTTTGGCTGTTTTTCCCTGCAGAGTCCCGCCTGAAGACTGCTTGTATGCACAGTCGACAGGATTACACATTCTAAGCAGATTTCGTCGTGCAAGGGGTTAACAACACAGATCCCTCTGCTTCGCTTAACTAACAGGACACCATTTGAACACACAGCAACTCTCATTAAGCACTTTGCGGGTAAGCCTCTGTCTCGCTTTGTGTTTGCATGAGTGTGTGTCTCTGTGTGTGTGTGTGTGTGTGTGTGTGTGTGTGTGTGTGTGTGTGTGTGTGTGTGTGTGTGTGTGTGTGTGTGCGTGTGTGTGTGTGTGTGTGTGTGCTTGGGTGCATGCCGCCTGTCTATGTGTGTGCGTGTGTGCGTGCGTGGGTGTGCATCTGTGTGTGTGCGTGTGTTTTTGTATCTGAAAGTATGTTTGTGTGCGTGTGTGTGTATGCTTGTGTGCATGCCTTTGCGTGTGTTTTTTGTGCATGCCTATGTATGTTTTTGCGTGTGTGCATGCCTGTGTGTGCATGCCTGCTTGTGTGTGTGTGTCTGTATTTGTGTGCGTGCGTTCATGCATGCGTGCGTGTTAATGTGTGTGTGTGTAGGAGAGGCATGTTGTGGCCTCCTACTGCGCTGCCTGGCCCTTTGAGCAAGGTGGATTATATGGCCTAATGACTAAAAGTTCCTCTATAAAAAAGTATACAACACAGCTCCCTGCAAATTGAGTTTCCTCTCCGTGCCAATTGAGGGTGGTTTATGTAGGCTGCAAGGAGGCTTCTCTTTGAACACTCATTCCAGAGAGAAAAGAGAAGGAGAAAATAAATGCCCCCTTCCTTCTCTGCTGGTATCCATGGAGGAAGAGGAGGTTGATGTCTCCACCAAAAAAATGATCACAAAATCCATGACACATTGCAGCAACAGACAAAGGAAGAGAGAGAGAGAGAGAGAGAGAGAGAGAGAGAGAGAGAGAAGAGAGAGAAGAGAGAGAGAGAAGAGAGAGAGGAGAGAGAAGAGAGAGAGAGAAGAGAGAATGAAGAGAGGAAGAGAGGAGAGAGAAGAGAGAGAGAGAGAGAGAGAGAGAGAGAGAGAGAGAGAGAGAGAGAGAGAGAGAGAGAGAGACCCCCGATGGTTATCTCCTCAACCTCACTTCATTGGAAATTTGAAGCCTTAAAGAAAGCCAATCAGGATGTACTGGCTTCTTTACTGGTGGACTTGATAAGGCCATAAATATTACTAGCTTGCGCAGACGAAACCAGACCTAATGTGACGAGCAACCAGCAAGATGACGACAAACTAAATAAATAACTATCTAACGAATTAGGAAAATACATGAACGAAAGAATGATAAGTTTATACAATATACGAAAAAGTAGAATAATGAACACATAAATATATTTATTTACAAAAAATAGTAGTTCTGTGCAAATGACCACATCTTTTCAGGCATTCACATTCATGTTCATGTATGATTTTATACATCACTTTGGGATGTAAAATAATAAAGCACCCAGTCGTGTTTTAGCTCTTAAAAAAAAAACATGTGCTTAAAAAAAAAAAAAAAAGGTCTGCTTGCATATAAGAATAAAACAATAAGGTGCTCACTGCTCCTCTCTTTGTCCCCGGCTATCTTTTTTTGCCAAAAGCAAATGTTGGCGCTGTCCCATGAGGAAGCGATTGGGCCCTGGATGCCCAGAGCCCAGCTAAGTAGCAGCAATTGTTTTCAGTGTCAGGGGCATGAAAGCTAGGCTCATTCTACACTAATCAAAACCCCCCAAAAAGATTTCAATATAAATCCTAGCACTTCTTCCCCTTCTTCCTCCTTCCTCCTTTTTTATTTATTTTTTTCATTCCCCCACACCCCGCCATCTTTACAATTATGCACACACACTGCCATAAATCTAATGCGCTTTCATGATCTGTGGGTGCGGAGTACATAAAACGTGTTTGCCGGATTTGCATACAAACATACTTATTCTAAATCCCCCTCAGAAGTTGTAAATGATTGTCTTTTCCTGAAATACATCTCAGCAAATTGTATTTGGGCATGTTTATGAATCCTATTATGGCACGGGTTTTATCATGTTTTGTGGACAGCGATGGCGTCTCATCGTCGCTGTTGAGAGAGGAGAGAGAGAGAGAGAGAGAGAGAGAGAGAGAGAGAGAGAGAGAGAGAGAGAGAGAGAGAGAGAGAGAGAGAGAGAGAGAGAGAGAGAGAGAGAGAGAGAGAGAGAGAGAGAGAGAGAGAGAGAGAGAGAGAGAGAGAGAGAGAGAGAGAGAGAGAGAGAGAGAGAGAGAGGCCTTGGGCGATAGCTTTTGTCATTTGTTTCAGATGGGTGCTGGATTTCCCTTCCCTCGCTCCACGACAGGTCCACAGTTAGAAGATGGATCTCTGCTAAGTCCTCGCAGAAGACAAGTAATTCAGTAACAACTGTCATGGAGAGGAAGGCAACTGAAATTCAGGGGTGCCCCGGTTTCTGTATTTTATTTGAACACATCCCGCATTGTTTTAATTAGACCCCATGCCATGACAGAATCGGGGTTGAATATTCGTTTTTTGATATCAGCCTTATTTCCTAATTGTTTTAAGCCCGATTCTTCATTTATTTCTCCATGCCCTGCGAACAAAATTGCCGTAATCAAGAAACAACGTTGCATAATGAGACAAAAAAAAAACAGACTAACATTTATCAAGAGCTGGATAACTGCTGGGCAAGAGATGGAGGAGGAAGAGCAAGAAGAGGAAGAGGTGGAGGAAGAGAAGGAACATGGGGAAGAGATGGAGGAGGAGGAGGAGGAGGAGGAGGTAGGGGTGGCAGATGAGGAGTAAAATGAGAAGGAAGAGATGGAGGATGGGGAGGAAGAGTTGGAGGAGGAGGGGGAGGAGGAGGGGGAGGAGGAAAGGTACACTGTCAGCCCTAGCTGAGAGATCTTTCTTCACGATACAAGTTATGTATGTTGTTAATTCTTGCCTTGTAGCACTGACCCACTATCCGATGACAAAACTCCAGCAAACGCAAGGTTAATCTTTTCATGCAAATTTTTATTGTATGTAATTTAAGATTAAGGTTAGGTTTAGGGTTGTGAGTTATGTTTATCGTTTAAAATCTCACCATACTTGTTTTATGGGGGGTACATGTTTTGCTGTCCCGGCCCAGCTGTGACCCACGTGGTGCAGTCAGAATCTGCCATTAATTGGTGGGACAAGCTGCTGAGTGCATGGGTCATAAACATTTCAAGAGTTATAAAACTTTCATTAAGTTCTCACGATATCGTTGGAGTGAATAACCCTCTCTCTCTCTCTCTCTCTCTCTCTCTCTCTCTCTCTCTCTCTCTCTCTCTCTCTCTCTCTCTCCTCTCTCTCTCTCTCTCTCTCTCTCTCTCTCTCTCTCTCTCTCTCTCTCTCTCTCTCTCTCTCTCTCTCTCTCTCTCTCTCTCTTTGTCTGGATGGTGTTGAGAAAGGGGACAATCCAGAACAAGCGGCCTCTTTATGGTAGGAGCGAGGGCTTTTTCAAACTGTCTCGGCCTCTTGACTTGTGCTAAGCCAGAGATCAGAGCTTGGAAAGTGGCAAAACAAAGGAGCGATTTAATGAGATTGTAAAACAGGCTGAGGAGGAGGGGGGGGCTAGGCCAATAGCCAGACTGCCAGCTTTGGCCCGATTCAAAAGGTCCTTTCAGGATTCCTCTCCAAGCCATCTCAATATGAGCAAGAAAATGGAAAAAAATAAATCAAAGCGGCCCCAATTTGGCAATAGATTTTGACATGAAGAAGATGCAGGATGGTATTTGTCTGCTGATTTCCACACGCAAGGGGGTCGCATTCCTGATAAAAAATAAGTTCCCCATCCAGCATTCCTGAAAGGTCTAAATTCTTAGTCCTATACTAATGTTTGGTTTCAATGGTTCTCAACTCAAAGAGTAGGTGTATGGATTTCAGGCCTTTCACATCACGAATGGTCTTTGATAAACACTTATTGTACACTCATTAAATCAATAAACGTATAAAAACAAATCCCTCCGTTCATTAGATTAGACGGAAGGGCTGACTTAAGCAAACCCGAAAAGACACTTGTCTACGTTGTGATCTCCGAGAAAATAAACCATCCAATTATGATGGTTTGTAAGGCGTGACGGTTTGCTACACAACCCCCGCTCCACCTATAAATAACACTGGCATTGATCACAAAGAAAACACCAGTGCCCATTTGCATCCCTGCCTTTGCTGTTTGCTCTTTCTGTGCTTATAGGGATGTATCTGTCACGGATCTCCTCCGCCGAAGATCTGCTGAATTACGCCACTTAACCCCCACCCCCCCCTCTCCTCACCTCATTCCCATCTCCAATTATCCTTAGGGGGGGTCTGAGAGAGAGAGAGAGAGAGAGAGAGAGAGAGAGAGAGAGGGGGAGAGGGAGAGAGAGGGGAGAGGGAGAGGAGAGAGAGAGAGAGAGAGAGAGAGAGAGAGAGAGAGAAGAGAGAAGAGAGAGAGAGAGAGAGAGAAGAGAGCAAGAGGGGATGAGAGAGGAGAGGAGCAGGTGGAAGGACAGGGGAAGAGAGGAATGAAAACAAGCCAAAGTTGAGGAGATAACCATCGGGTCTCTCAACCCATTATATGGCCCCCTGTCTGCTTCTGAGTGTCAGGAGTCACACCCAGGTCTCCCCTCGCCTGGGGCTGTTGACCTGAGCCCCCCTGCCCCCCACCCACCCCCCCATCCCCCCTTCTAGCCATTGACATTTCCATTCAGATGAATGGCCATTTTCTGCATGCTAGGAAGTGTCCAGTTTGACCCTCACCTGCCCCAAGTCCCCCTCCCACCGCCCGCACCGCCCGCACCGCCCACACCCACCACCACCACCCTTATTAACTTGGCTGGAGCCCTCTCCCTAACCTGTATTCTATTGCTTATCGACCCCCCCATAACCCTCACCCCCACCCCCGTCGTCTCCCTGTCAGCCCCGGAATGGGAGGGCCGCCATCTTTTGTAATAATGGAGGACAAATGAAGCCGGGGTGAGGCGCTAATGGTGGCGGTGTTTAATGACAGCCGGCCTTTGTGCCGCTCGCTCTCTCTCGGAGACGCAGGGAGAGAGATGGAGAGGGAGGGGGCGGGACAGGGAAGCCCGTAGACGGACGCCGGCGTCTCCTTGCTCTAAGGTCACGGGACGCCGTGACGCTCGGTGGCGAGGGAGCGCACGGCCGGGGCGGCGGACGGCGGTAATGGGGCCTCATCAGGGGGTGGCGCGCCTTACACAGCTGTTTCTTTTATGTCCGTTAATTTGGCTGGGAGGAAGAGGGGGAGGAGGAGGAGGAGGAGGAAGGGGAGGAGGAGGAGTGGAGGATGAAAGTGTGCGGGAGTGTGTGTCTTTAAGGAGGCCTGTGGACTTGGGAGACCCGGCACCGAAAGGACCTTCATAGGTGCACTGTAGTTAACCAGCGTAATTACCGGGAACACAAGTAATCAGTCCAAGGAAGTGTGTCATTAAATGGCGTCCCCCTCGTGATTAATTTGCCCGCTCGTAATGACAAAATGAACCTTCTCTGTGTCCTTAATGACCCTTGTTAATCTTTTAAAGAAACAGGCAAGGAGGGAAGAAGGAGAGAGAGAGAGAGAGAGAGAGAGAGAGAGAGAGAGAGAGAGAGAGAGAGAGAGAGAGAGAGAGAGAGAGAGAGAGAGAGAGAGAGAGAGAGAGAGAGAGAGAGAGAGAGAGAGAGAGAGAGAGAGAGAGAGAGAGAGAGAGAGAGAGAGAGAGAGAGAATCAGACTGAGGAGAACTATAGAAAAAGAAGCTAGATATCAAGCCGATCAGATAAAGAGCACGATTTGTCCTCATGTATGCTTTTAAGTATCTCCAAAAGCTATATTACCAAAGAAAGACTCGTCTTAAGAGTCTTAGCGAGAGAGGTTAAGTAGCAACCCACACACACACTTTTACAGACATACACACACACACACACACACACACACACACACACACACACACACACACACACACACACACACACACACACACACACACACACACACACACACACACACACACACACACACACACACACGCACGTCCATGGAAACCCAATAATCTGTTCGGTGGGACAAATCCCTTTTAGGGGCGGCCATTAAAGAACAGAAGCAGCACATGGTGCCCTGTTCCTAACACAGTGCTCTCTAAAGTGGAGGTGGCAAGCAGATTAGCGTCGGAGTAAAAAAAAAAAAAAGCACGCCCTGTTGCATTATTAAACCAACCCCTTTACGTTATTAATTATTCAGTGGCGTACATATTTGTCTTGGTATTTCCCCCACCCCCTCTCTCCCTTTTTAAACGGAGCGAAACCATGACATTGCCCGAATTAACCATTTGAATTAATCATGGGAATTAAAGCTTTGAAACCAAGCCGGGGCCGCTGCCCGCGTCCGGGGCCAGCTGCAGCAGGGCCCACACCGCCACGCCCGGCTGCTAAACACCGGGAGTGGCAAGCATATGCTGGCTGGGAGGAGCAGGGACCGGGAGGGAGAGAGCGGGACGGGGGAGGGACAGGGAGAGGGGAGGCACTGGGTGGGCAGGGGAGGGAGGAGGTCCCGGCGGAGTCCTCCACAATGAAACACAATATCCTCCTCCTCAGCCCCTCGTGCGATGACTTAAACACTCCATTGTATTAAATATGAATGAGGTACCCCCCCCATTGTCCGCGCGCGGGCAAGCAGGGAGACAGTGTTGTCGATTAGCCACATGATTAAGCAGACGACACGGTAGGGGCCACAGAGGTAAATAAAGGCGGCCTTCTGTCATTTCCTGGTCCCCAAGGGGCCCGCCCTCCCCCTAACCCCCCCCCCCCGACGGACCCCTCGCAAAACTTGAGAACGCCGTTAGAACCAATTGACTGAAAATGTGATAATGTATGAGCGTGAAAACAGCTGAGTGATCGGAGCAGGGTTAGGAAAAGGGGTGTGGGGGTGGGGGGGGGGACAAGAGGAGGCCAGTTTAACATGGTTGAAGGTAGGGGTACAGGCAGCCGTGACTGACCCAATGGGGGGGGGGGGGGGGAGGTCATAAAGAGAAGTAAGGTCATGACAGTGTGCATGAGAGGAAGGTACAAACAGCAGAGGATAACAAAAATGGGAAGGAAGGAGTGAACGTCGATGAGAAAGGGTGTTGTGTCTGTGTGTGAGAGTGTGTTTTTATGTGGGGCAAGGGTGTGGGGGGGGGGGGGGGGGTGTTACTTTGATTAAACAGCCTGTATCATTCAGTCATGCTCCGTGTCAGGTGTTTATCACGTTGTACGATTTGCATGTGAAAAGACACTCACACTCGACTCGCCAGGCCTAACCTCTTCCCCGCCACGCCATTGGCTAACAGGGCATCTGCGCTACTCTGTTGCAAAGCAGCCCCCCGCCCCCCCCTGGACCGTTGGGAGGGTGTGAGCTCTATTCACGCTAGGCCCGATATGTCAAACGGCTATTATTGCTGGCATTAGCCAAGAAAACAAATAGAAGCAGAGAGGTGCGTAATGAAAGGAAAAGATTCGGTTTAATCAATTCTCCCCATTAATCAATTTAAATAAAGATACAAAAAAAACTAATAAAGATTTCCTGAGGTGTCGGAAATCATTAAAACGAATATCCTATAACTAATTAAATACATATATACATATATCTATATATCTAAATATCTATATATATATATATATATATATATACATGCAATTTAAAAAAATAGTAATGAACACATATATTAAGATGCATGGTATGTATTATATGAAAAAGTTGATTTAATATTTTAATTTGAAATATTATTTAAAATAAATGTGCGATAAATATCAAACACGTCCTGGTAGACCTATATTTATCTCCTCCAAGTATATAACCTTGTTCGTGCCTTGAATCCCCCCGTTCCCAGACAGCTAACCTTTAGGGGTTATTTAGAAGCGCTGTAAGTATGATCCGTCCCTCTTTAACGACAGCACAGCTTCCAACCTTAGCTGACAGGCCTGTCAAAACCCTCCGCTCCCAACTCTTCCCCACTACCCTACCCACCTCTACCCCCCCCCCACCCCCACCTCCCTGTCTCGTCGCGGGACATTCAGGTAACTAATCTGCCTTTAAATATGTCTCGAAGGGAGCGAGGCTAATTAGTATCGGAATTTACTGCCTTCACTTTTATTGACTTGTCCTACTTCTCCGATAATTAACTAATGAGTAAAGTAATGAGCTATGTCGTTCAGTCGTGCCGTTCAATTAGAGTGCGGAATCAATTATTGAAAATAGTTTTTGACGCCGGCGTCGTGTATTTTGAGTGCGCCACAGCCAGGGGACTCGAGATTTTATAAGTGTCGAAAGACCGCTTGTCCAAAGAGACTGAACTTTTGGGGAAAACTTTTGGCTTCCCGTCCGGTCAAAAGTGAGCGATGATGGACGCAGACCCTCTTTTTGTATTCCAGACTAATAGATCTGCCTTATCAAAGAAAACAACTGCATAAAACTGTTGGGACTTTCTTAATTAACGTCTGTTATATTACTGCAACATCATATCATCATATACGTATTCAGATCAGCCGTTTGACCCGTTGAGAAACAGCTTGGCAAAACCGTGGATGGAAGTCAGTGTGAGATCTCTTAGTAAACAATGTGTCACTGAGGTATTCCGACGCTTAACAAAAACATTGGGTTCATTATAGAAAATTAATTAGAGAATCACACTCCCAAGTGTTTTGGCTGATAATGAACTCTATCTTGTCAGGCCAATTTAGTCTGGCGTTCGTTGATAATTATGTTTACGCCACAATCAATGCCCCCTGTGAGGGCTTTTCGCTTTTTGTTGCTCTGCATATATTACGTGATCCTGTATATTGTGATGGGAATACAATAAATCTATGTGTAGCACTATAAACATGGCTTTACAGTTAATTTGAGAAATGCCCTAGACATGCTATTTATGTTGGAATCTATAGAGTAGTATTACCCAAGATAATTTCATGATATGGCTAATCATGTAATTCAAACACCAAAATATTATATATGATTAATTTGTGCATATTTTTATTGCCCTCGTTGTACACATAAAAATTGTAACAAATTATAACTTGGCTCTTCAAACAAGACAATGTCCACATGATGTCTATACCAAGACGAGCCATGTGTTTGGTTAAGGTTTAATCCAACTATTCATTGACCATTGAATACTAATGCATTAAGCGTATTCATATATTTACTTACGCCCATAGCAAGCAAGTAATAAACCCGGTTAAAACCACCATTCTTCAGCTTTGAGTGTGAAAAGAAAGTGAAACTAAAGAAAGGAAATTATGCAGTGAAAGAGGGAGATGGTCTGAGAGACGGGGAATAACAATGTATATGAGAGAGAGGGAGAGAGAGGGGGAGAGAGGGAGGGAGGGGGGAGAGAGAGAGAGGGAGAGGGGGGGAGAGAGAGGGAGAGGGGGGGAGAGAGAGGAGGGAGAGGAGGGAGAGGAGAATCCCGCCCTGGTGTTTGAGGCGGTATCAATACTCTATTAATACCGATGATGTTAGAGATCCCAGCTGGTCTGCCAGCCAGGGCTGAGCTGGGGTGACAGGCTCCCAGATAGACAGGGAAGCCGAGGACATTAAACTCCCCCTGACAGCCACCTCGGAGACGGTCCCGGGCGCCCGGCCCCAACCATGCGGTAAATCACAGGAATAAACTCAGAAGAACCTAATGGACTCCCCGCTCGTCATTATTATGACAAGCTGCTGTATTTACTGCGTTTTCTGTGTGGAGTGGGAGTGCTAGCGTGGGGTGTGTGTGTGTGTGTGTGTCTGTGTGTGTGTCTGTGTCTGTGTGTGTGCGTGCGTGCATGCGTTTGTGTGTGCGTGTGTGTGTGTGTGTGTGTGTGTGTGTGTGTGATAAATAAGGACACACACACACACACACACACTATGTATTAGTAGTGGGAGCTCGCTTACTAAAGTGAGTGAGCCAAACGTACTGTTGTTGTGATCCGGTTCCACAAACCGTTGCTATCAGGGATTTAACAAAAGGGCCATTGACCAAGCCCAAAAGCATCCTATGCAGGGCCAAACAGGTTCTTCTTTGAGATAACATGGGGGATTGGGCGTGAATATCCACCATGGAGGTAAATTGGTGTATCTAAATTTCTAAAATAAATCACTGAATCTAACAGAAAACAGAAAAATGAAATTGAACTGAAGTCAGGCTGACAACTGGAGCACACTTTCAACAAAAGCCCACAACTTTAAACAACCACCTTCCCTGAAGAGAGAACCTGGCTGCGGTCCACTAGTAAAAAAGAGGACGTCCTGTGTCCTTTCCTGACCTCTTTTGCTTGACCTCTATAGAAAACGTTGTGAGGTCAAGGAAAGATGTGCTAGTACGGGCTGATACAGAATCTATAAAAGTGCTAAATTGAGATAAGGTTGTTTTTTTGAGGGACAACTTGCCTGCCTGTCTCTGTATTTCCTCTCCTGATTGAATCTGCAAGGAAGGGATAAAAACAACAGCTCATGGACTAGCTGCAAACTGCCTGAAGCAAGCTAACTATCTGGGCACATGCTATCTTCCTCAACCCTGCTTCCGTGCGTGTACTGGCCAAACCTCACCGTCGTTGATCACCATTTGAATAGCATTACCGCCACGCTGAGCCATCCCTGACAGACGGAGCCGTAGGACTGATTTACTTTAAATTGTAGTCGTTATACGTTAATATCTCCGAACGCAGTCTGTCTGTACATCGTCCATTGATTATTTTATTTTATTTTGCCACTGTAGTTTTATGTAACATGGCTGCTCCTCCACATCCTCATCCACACACACACACACACACACAACACACCAACACACACACACACACACACACACACACACACACACACACACACACACACACACACACACACACACACACACACACACACACACACACACAGCCCTCTTTATCATTGCGTCATAACAGATTTCCGAGATGTTAGCGAAGCTATCCTTATCTGTCTTGTATAACTCTTTTGTGGGGGCCAAATTTTCCGTGGGTGACCACCCAGTGCTTACATCTGCATGTGCCCACAAATGTGTGTGTGTGTGTGTGTCTGTGTGTCTGTGTGTGTGTGTGTCTGTGTTTATGTGTGTGTGCGTTTGTACTAACAGTATAAACGTGTGTGCTGGTAAGCATGTGTTGTGTGTGTTGTAGTGTCCAGGTATGTTTAGAAGGAAAACCCTGATGTCCAAGGTTGACGCGTTCACACCTCCCTCAGACAGCTCTGATGTCCTCACGCTGCTCCGGCCTGTCCACCGCTACACCCTCCACTGCTCCGCCTGCTCCACACCACCGTCTCCCCTCAGCAGGTGACACAGTGGTGTGTGTGTGTGTGTGTGTGTCGGGCTGTGTGTGTGTATCTTTGTTTGTCTTCCAGTCTTTCGATCTGTCTCTGTTACATTTACCATTGGTCACACATAAAAGTACCCTGTCAAACTCGAAATCCCAAATGTTCTCATAAACCCTACCAAACCAAGTGCACACATGCATGCACTTTCTCTTAACATTGACCTGGTAACAAAATATGGGCTGCTAACGAATTTTAAGTTTCCCACACAAAATCGAATTAGAAATTGTCCTCATGACCTAAAAATCACAGGCACACACACACTTTCCTTTTTAACGTTGACCTGATAACAAAAGATGGGTGCTGCTTGTTTTAACTCCTCTACACATCCACAATGGAAAGTCAGCAGTACCATCAAGGAAGTCAGCACAAAATACAAAATAAAAATAGAGTGGGTCAGCATATGTCCAATCAGCACACAGCACCTCCCCAAACAAGTGTCTCATAGGCGTTCTTCTCCCAAACCATAACTATATTGTGCATCTGCATTGTGTGAGTGTGTGTCGCTTTGTCTCTCCTTCTTACTCTCTCGTGTGTGTGTGTGTGTGTGTGTGTGTGTGTGTGTGTGTGTGTGTGTGTGTGTGTGTGTGTGTGTGTGTGTGTGTGTGTGTGTGTGTGTGTGTGTGTGTGTGTGTGTGTGTGCGCATTACAGACGACACGTTTTGTTTGTAGTGCTGGTTTTGTTTTGCGTTTGTGTGTGTGTCTGTGTGTGTCTGCTCCCCCCCCTCCATGTCATTTACTATCCTACACAAGCAGGCCATCAGACCAGACTAGCAGGAGAGCTGCATGGGCACATTTGGGTGTTGCCCCCCAGGCTACACTGCTCTTAAGACCCCAGAAGTAGTGACAGGACAGGCCTTGGACCTCATGTTCCCCTGGTTGGAACATATAAAGTTGTCTCCAGGTTTTCTGTATGCATTAGGGATAGTTTTATTCTTATCTCATATGTTGCATTTGCATTCAGTTTTGGTCAAAACACGTTAGTATCTTTTTCAGGATCCGATTATAACTTGTCCTGAACAAGAGTGACATCCATGTCTGAATAGGGTCTGATATAATTTGCAGAGTAACGCTTCAGCAGATTTTCTACCACTATCAGAACCAGTTCTTCCAATACAATACCACGATATCTATCTCTGCTTGTGCAATGAGAAGCTCCCTGAAAACGCATGTTGTTAGCTTGACAAACTGGTTGGCTGTTCACCTTTTTTTTATATCACTGCTGTGATACACAAGGACATGTTGGCCAGCTCACCAACAGACCTTGAGTACGTTGAGGTGTTGTTGGCCAGTCCAGCAGCCGGACTAGCTCACAATTCATTTTCAAGGCTTCTTGTTTTTATCAAAATAAGCCAAGCACAATGAGATTAGCTCATTCTATATTTCTAACCCTAAATATAATTCAGAATAATGACGGTCATCTTTTTCCTAGAGTATCATCTTTTTTTAACTTTGTGAAAACTAATTCATAGGAATGCTGACCTCCAATGACTAGAATTGATAATGTCTTGAATAACTGACTGCAACCATAAGACAACAATACAAACCCATGGCCGATACATCATGTACTCTGTGTGTTGTTCCCAGCCATGGGAGAGGATGGCTGTTTGGTGTTTTCAGCTCTGCCCTCCGCCCCAACCACTGATCCATTCTGAGTTAATCACTCCCAACAGCATTACAATTAGTGCTGTTGGTAGTCAAACATCCATCTCCAGGCCTATCTATCACTGCTTTTTTCTCTCTCTCTCTCTCTCTCTCTCTCTCTCTCTCTCTCTCTCTCTCTCTCTCTCTCTCTCTCTCTCTCTCTCTCTCTCTCTCTCTCTCTCTCTCCTTCTCCCCCTCTCTCCCTCGCCCTATCCCTTCTATGTGGTAATATTCCCCAATTAAAGCATTATTGTAGCCTACTTCATCAAGGGCTAAAGTAATCAAGATTAATCTCAGTGAGCTGACACGCGCTGTTTGCTAAGGAACACACAGAACAATTGCTTAGGGCGAGCATCATTAGGAAATGCAATAAAATTAGGCAAACTGATTATATTTCAGAACTGGGGAGCAAAATAAAAACACAATTTAGGGAGGGCTCCAATTATGGCGGCTGAGACTGCTTGTTTGAACGTCTGCATTTAACGTTACCATGGTTACTACAGGTTGTTACCACAAGTTTGGTTTATTGGTTAACTGTGTGCGCCTATGAGTCTGTGCGTGTGTGTTTCTGTTTTTGCACATATGTGCAGGCATACGTGTGTGGATGTATACATGTATGCATGTAATCGTCAATGCATATGTGGTGTGTACGTGTGCACAAACGTGCACGCTTACATGGGTGCACATATACATGCATGAATATATACATCCGTGCATGTGTGCCTGTGCTGCGTATGTGAATGCATGCACTTGTCCTTCTGTCTTAGGTTAGCGGGACTGAATGCCTGTGCGCACATGCACGTGTGAACGTTCACAGTTATTTGTTGTGCGTGTGTGTGTATGTTTCCCTCAACACTGTATTATACGTGCACGATTTACTGCACACTGCATACACACGTGTGTGTGTGTGTGTGTGTGTGTGTGTGTGTGTGTGTGTGTGTGTGTGTGTGTGTGTGTGTGTGTGTGTGTGTGTGTGTGTGTGTGTGTGTGTGTGTGTGTGTGTGTGTGCTGCTGGGAGGAGGCGATAGAGGGGTTGCAGCCCTTTGCCTGGACTACAGGCTCAGAGCCAGCTATTGACACTGACTCTGTCTTAGCCAACGGCTGCACAAGCAATTTTGGGCTCTGTTGTCAATTGGTATCTAATAGGGGTTAAGTGTTTTGAATTGTGTCTTTTGAGGGTAGCGAATGCCACCGGAAGGCAACTTTTCATTTAATTATAGCTCAGATGGGAGTAGAGATGTGTGTGCTGCTGTATACAGCATGGACGCCTGTTTGTGTGTGTGTGTGTGTGTGTGTGTGTGTCTGTGTCTGTGTCTGTGTCTGTGTCTGTGTCTGTCTGTGTGTATATGTGTTTGTGAGTGTCTGTGTGTTTGTGTTGTGTACAGGAAAATACATTTCTTTGTACAAGAGCAGTCAGATTTTCTTATTGCATCTGCATGTGTCGGAGTCATGTGTGTGGCGGGAGAAAACACACAAACCTACAGGCGCACATTTTGTATGTTTGTGGGATTTATTATTGCTATTGTTTTATATTCGTTTTATTACATTTCTTCAATAGCCGGCTGGCTAGCTATGGCAAGCGAGGGTTACCGCTACAATCTCTTTATGTCATTCACGGCCACTCAGTAGTGAACAATACTATGAAACATGCGCTGTGATTTGCCGGTTAGCAGTGAAACCGTTTTAAATGCTTATTAATCTTGCCTGGGGCCAAGCTCTTCCTCTCCTCCTTCACAAAAAATAAAATAAAAATGGGAAAACGAATGAGAATACGCAGGAATATGAAAAATACTTTATCTTATCAGCAAACGGAGGTGATCCCTCTCCGCAATAGTTATCATTTCATGAATATATTTGATTCGTTTTCTTTTCTTTTCCTGCATTTGAATTGATGTGCGTTGGACGCGCATGTACGTGTGCCTGTCTCTCGTCCCGCGCCGTACCCTAGTCCCACCATCACAACACCTTCCACACCCCCCCAGAGAGGAGCCATTCTCCCGGTCTCTCCGTTGATTGTGGATACAAAATTAAAACAGTGTTAGTGTGGGTTCTTTCTGCTAGGTAAGTATATATTTTAACAGGGTATACTTAACAATGCTAAAAATACTTAATTTGTGATTTTCCTTAAATCTTTGTTCTTTACTGTTTTATTATTTTTTATTAGTATCAACACCAATACAAAGAGACTCTGGGTATACCTGCAGAACCAGCTGTGTCCTGATCGTGCGCTAACAAGAGCATATGAGCACTATACAGCACACATTTTACAAAATGAGAGATCATCAACCCTGATGGATCATCAAAAGCATCATTCACTAATGGCTCGTTCATTGCATTAAAACAACATGAACAAATACCTCGTCAAAGGCTAGCGACAACACACTTGCTTGCTGGCCAGTCCAAGCCTCCAATGCTGTCAGCTGTGTTCTGTATTCCTTGACCTCGATCCGGGTCAATGTTTCGGTTTCCCAGGCCCCAGATGGCTGAGAATCAATACAATAAGACTCACATATGCCACTGTGTGATATTCATTGTTCTGAAACCATAATCAATGTACTCGTAAAGAGAGGGGGGGGGGGGGGGGAAAGAATAATGTGAGGGTCCCGCGTTGCTGCGTGACCCCCTTGGTTCTGATTGACCCGGGTCGCCCTGCTCCGTGACCTGTGACTATACTCCTCATGTATTATGAATACAGAATGGACCTCGTTTTCATAGGCCAGCGCTAAGGGAGAAGGCCTACTATCCTATGCATGATAATCTCTCATCTCTCTCTCACTCGCTCGCTCTCTTTCTCTCTCTCCTTCTTTCTTTCTTTCTTTCTCTCTCTCTCTCTCTCTCTCTCTCTCTCTCTCTCTCTCTCTCTCTCTCTCTCTCTCTCTCTCTCTCTCTCTCTCGCTCTCTCTCTCGCTGACTCTCTCGCTGACTCTACTGCTCTCTCTCCATCATGATTTCATCGTTTTTCTCCTCTATCTCTCTGCACGATTCCTTTTCCTAATGTATTGCCTGAATGCTGATGTGCATTTATTCTCCTCTCTCTCTCTCTCTCTCTCTCTCTCTCTCTCTCTCTCTCTCTCTCTCTCTCTCTCTCTCTCTCTCTCTCTCTCCTCTCTCTCTCTCTCTCTCTCTCTCTCTCTCTCTCTCTCTCTCTCTCTCTCTCTCTCTCTCTCTCTCTCTCTCTCTCTCTCTCTCTCTCTCTCTCTCTCTCTCGCGCTCTATCCCTCTTTTATTCCATATACGATACTTGCGTTTTTTTGCATATATTCCCGAAGCTCTGTGTGAACCAGACAGGGAGCAACAGTTAACAAACCCTGCATGCACCAATGATTGATGGGTTAATTTCCAGCCCTGAATAAAGACGTTTCCTAAGTCTGTTGACTCTCCATTTATTAGCTAATGGAAGCATTTATCAAAAAAAAGTCAAAGTTTTTTGCTTAAGCAATAATTGCATTTTTAAGCCCTCAGAAGGCCTCCCATGCATATATAATCCAATTGAATAAATACGGTGTAGAAATAAAGAATTAATACCCCTCCTATGGTAATCTCAAAGTTTAACAGTGGCTCCCCTGACATGGATGAATGTGGTGAGCAATAGTAGAGACACATTAGATATATTCATTACGAAGTACATGTATTTATGTATATCTATGTGTATATACTTTGAAGTAAATATATCTAATATATATATATATACTGTATATATACACTGTATATATACACTGTATATATGATGTGTCTCATTCATGTATGTTGAATACATATTCACACACATGGGTCATAGGTCTCCCCAAATGTGTGATGTGACATGCTACGCTTCAACAAACATATCTCTCCAAGTATGAATGAACATTTTCATTGTACACCGCTCTGCCCAGGCACCACTGGGCTAGTGTTGTTCTCTTCATAGATTAGCCCTAAGCAGGTTTAGCGTTTTCCTTTCTTTTTTTTTGCGTAAAAGAAAACAGGAGTCATGTCTTGTTACCTGGCAACGGTCCCATGGCCCGCATAGACTCCTGTTCTAGAGGAGAGCGCCAGTTTTAATCACCTAGCACATTTCCAGCACTGAAAACAGACAGGGCCTCAGCTTAATCTTGTTAGCGCGACGAGGCCGTTTTCAGATATCATTGCTAATCAAATCATCCCAAAGGCTTTGGACCCGCGGTTTCTTTTTTCAGATCGGGAGGTGGTGGTAAAGGTGCCCAGGGCAGTGTGTGTGTGTGTGTGTGTGTGTGTGTGTGTGTGTGTGTGTGTGTGTGTGTGTGTGTGTGTGTGTGTGTGTGTGTGTGTGTGTGTGGAGGGGGAGGTGAGACATTGCTGGTGTGTGTGTGTGTGTGTGTGTGTGTGTGTGTGTGTGTGTGTGTGTGTGTGTGTGTGTGTGTGTGTGTGTGTGTGTGTGTGTGTGCTCATTAAACGAGGGATATTTAGTTTATGGTGGGAGTCAAGGTGTAAATATTGCAGCGGAAGAAGGTAAAATATTAAATTCCAGGAACCACCATGTTCCTGTTGTTTTAATAACCCCTGCCCCCCCCCCCCCTCCCAACACACAACACACACAAACACACAAACACACACACACACACAACAACGGGAAAAACCAGAGACACATACAGTGCGCAACACACATTTAGACACACCAAAGTGGATAAGCACGCACACATGTGCACGCATGCCTCATCAATGTAACCTCCTACTCCAAACCCCCCCTCCCCACCCCACCCCCCCACCCCCCCCCAACCCCCGACACTTCTCCCCGTGGATAACCTGGATTTCTTTATATATTTATATATCTTTCTTTTATTATTTTTTATTCCACATATCGCCCAGAGCCTCCCGCCAGCACCCAGGGAGACTCCTCGATTCGGCACCCAGGAGAGAGCCAGGCGCTCTACGGTGGAGGGAGGCAGCCAAGAACAAAGCCAACCTGGAAAGTCTTAAAAAGTTAAAGCGCGTACTTTGATAGCCTCGGCCTACCTATCACAGCGTCGCTGATCCCACCCATGGGAGACAGAAGGCGGCACCGTGGCGAGGGAGAGGGAGGGAGGAGTGGGGAGGGGGGGTGGATGTGTGTGTGTGTGGGGGGGGGGTGGATGTGTGTGTGTGTGTGTGGGGGGGCGGTTGTAGAGGGGAAAGAGACGGAGGAGAAGGAGAAGAAGTGGGCCATAGCCAGCCTAAACTCTTCCCCCTTTCGTGTCTGCATGGGCACACATACACGATTGTGTGTGTGTGTGTGTGTGTGTGTGTGTGTGTGTGTGTGTGTGTGTGTGTGTGTGTGTGTGTGTGTGTGTGTGTGTGTGTGTGTGTGTGTGTGTGTGTGTGTGTGTGTGTGTGTGTGCGCGTGCGCGCGTTTGTTAGTGTGCCGTGTGCACAATCACACGTGCAAGCTGACATACAAGACGTTTCACGTTCCCGCATGAATGCATGTGCACACGCACACATTTGCGTGTATGAAAGCAGACACAATACCTTTGACATTGTTGTTTGTGATGGTTCTGGCCTCTACCTCATGGCGGGATTTGCGTTACCATGTCGTGATGAACGGTAGCATAAGCATCTGTAACAGTAAAGGAATCAGCGATATAACGGTTGAGGACCTTCTATAGGCTGTTCTCTAGAGAACATAGTAGCTGAATGACATATTATCCATGGGATTCGTGCTTTTTTAGGCCCAGATTTCAATCAAGATGCTGTTGTGAATGTCACGGTGCAAACACATACACAAGTATAGAGTTGCAATATGTTACAAGTGTAGATCATTCAATCTCGTACTTTTTTCTTGCACTTATTCTATTATATACATGTGTGCCCCTTGTTGCGGGTACATACACTAGGTTAGAGGGGCTTACTTTAAAAAAATTGACCATGAATTACATTTTTGCAGAAATTCAGTTTATTGTAGTTTGCCATCTGCTTTCATGTCAAGGAATCAAACCTGACCTGTATTCAAAAAAGGACTTAGCCCCACATCATAATACAAGTTAAATAAATGGCTATCTATTCATACTAATGGCATATGAATCACACATTTGAATCATTGAACATTTTATTAAAATTCCAAAGCAGTCAATGAAGTATAAGCATTCAACATCAATTACACTCATGAGACAATTATTACTGTGATGAAGATATTTTCTTCAGTTCTTTCGTTTTCCAAACTTGTTTAATTAATCATGAAGCTAATTAGCTGGTTCTAACCAAGTCAAAGTGTGAACTCAGCCCTGAGGACCAAAGAGGAGTTGCCCTCCTAGGTAAAAAGAACAAAACACTAAAATAAGTTTTGTTGTTTTGTACCATGTTTCTTGAGTACTTTTAAAATAAAATGCATTCAGAATTGATTCATACTTTAGTTCACAGCGTGTCCTCGCTGCCTTGCTTTGATTGAAGAATGTTTTGTGTAGAAACCTAGCAGGTATTTTGGATCAGCTCATAATGATTATTGGAGGGGTAGAGGCTGAATTTATAGTTTGGGATCGGCTATAGTTTGAAAGATGAAAGAGCAACACAAGGTATATAAAAGAAAACAAAGAATAAATTATAACCAAGAATATATTAGTTCAAATAATACCACTCGGCTACAAACCTCCAACTGTATATCACAGAATATTCACTCCAAGGCCCGTTCTTAAAATGACACCAAGCGGGGAAACTCAAGTCTGGGTTCAGAAAAATCTCGTACAGCTGCAGCCGCTTACATCGTTAGGAAGTGATGTCACAAATCCCTGAGTCATGGCCCAATCAGCCCCGCAGGAAGCACTTTACAAACCATTCCGCAATTAGCTACACAGTGGCGTGACGCCACATGCCAGTGTTAAGATGTGTAAGAAAAGTGACATTGCACAATGTAATATTTGCAAAGTCACTTTGCATCATTGATAACACAGAATCCATTAAACGATTGCTGCCAAATAAAACGTTGCACGGATGTCTGCTAAACGCAACGTTTGCATCCAAAACGCAAGGCATTTTCTCAATTAGAAAAGAAAAACGTTTACGCACACACATGGTCTGCGCATGTATTTTTCTACGGATCTGTATGCCACATGTATGCATGCACTTGAAAACCAAGCAGATGTCATTCCTTTTTTTACCCCGACAGCATCAGGGGCCTCAAAGCTGGGCCCTGAACCGCGGCCCTCCCAGAACCTGTTGTGACCGCCGCCATGGCTGACCTTTAGTGTCAGGAAATCCCTTCTGACGAGTGACAGTGACGACTCATAGCTGGAAGCGTTGACCAACCCCCTGGCCCCCCCCCCCTCCCACCCCCCAACTCCCCCAATCCCTCCAGTCGCCCCATCCCCCACACCACCACAACACACACACACACACACAGACACAGACACACACACACACACACACACACACACACACACACACACACACACACACACACACACACACACACACACACATCCACATGTATGATGCAGTGCCTCCATCACATCAAGTGTGTGGAGGAATATAGAACCGATGTCGGTACACACACACACACATCCATACAAACACACATGTACACACAGACACACAGCACAAACAAAAAACATTTAGCCATCCCCTCATTATTACATTTCCCTGTTAATGTTCTCCAAGGGTTTGGTGTAATTAATGGACTGGTTAAGAGGGAGGCCCCACCAAGCCTGAAGACCGGGCCCCCGGTCCGTCAGGGATGGACCGGAAGGGAAGGGGTGGAGCCATCGATGGTGGAGGTGGGCCCCGCCCCCCACACCCCAGCCCATTCTCCCACTGGCTGGGGCTTTGCTCATTACTGCCCATTTACATTTCATCAGCGGGGCTAGCCGGCGTCGCGCTGTGAGCACCACTGACTCATTAGCACCGATGGGGCGGGGGTCGAGAGGGAGAAAGGGAGGAGATGGATGGGGGGGGGGGTGTGGTAGACCAGTGAATACTGACGAGGTGCGCTGCTGGGGGTGTGTGTGTGGGGAGGGGAGGAGGGGGGGGGGGGCTGAGGCCGTAGGGCATCCAGGATCCAAAAATACACCAGAGGGAGGAGGGGGCGGGGGGAGGGGTCTCAGAACAAGAGCACAGATACTGGCTGGAGAGGCAGACAGACACAAACACAGATGAAAGAGTGAGGCAGAGCACGGGAGAGAGAGAAAGAAAGACAAAGAGCGGGGGGGAGAGAGAGGGAGAGAGGGAGAGAGAGAGGGAGAGGGAGAGAGGGAGAGAGAGGGGGGGGGGAGGGAGCAGCCGATTGTGCTTGTGTCTGATCAGATGAAACGGAGACAGAGGAGGAGTGGGCGGGATCCCGATCGATAGGTAATAATGGCCGGTGGCGTCTCTGGCCGTGCCCTTCGCTGAGAATCACCGACGGCGCGAGAGTCTCCGCGGAGGGAGGCTTGCTTACATTTACGCTACGTTTCAAAGGGAGCTGATTATTAACGCTCTGAGCCGCTGCCTCCGCGTCTGCGTTGCTCCGTCTCTTCTAGACGGGGAGGAAGACAGAGGCTGTTTTTGGACACACATCAACGTTTCAAATGAATGCGCCATTTGCTGCTTGCCTCTTCTCCCCCGCTGCTAAAGTATGTCTGGGATTAGTGCGTTAGCGTAGGCCTACGCTGTTCCAGAACGACCTGATCATTATCACTTAAAGTTCGATCCGTATATTATTTTTCACGAGAGCAATCATGGTCAACTTGTAGAGCTAAGATCAAGAAGAAAAGGGCTGTGTAAATTTAAATCTTGGAAATAAAGGTTATGGTGGTTATGGACTAATGGAGATACCGACTTAGTCTCACATATACACAACCACTTCCTAAAGGAGAGAAGTTATTGTTTTTCTATTCTTGCAGAGCCTTGAACTCTGCATTAAAACTTTCCCCCTGTCATATTGATACACGGTCATTCGAGGCCCATTGCGTTTGAGCAAGCCTTACATTATCCAATATATATCCCATTTAAAAAAACTTTTCAATGTTATGAATTTGTTTTTAGCAGTCATTAGTTGGTCCACATGTAATGCAGAGTGATAGTCCACAAACTGAACTGAGTAGATGCAACACCTTACCAATGTGCAATAAAATAGCTGGCATAGTTGGCCTACATATTTTGTGATGCCCCTGGTTATTTATAAAAGGTTCAGTAATAGTGTATCATGATAATAATAACAATGTGTATCCCAGCACAGTGCACACCGACGATGTATGTCACTATGCCTCTATATACAGTATATGCCACTACGTACCATGTGTGTGGGCATGTTCACGTGCATGTGTGTGTGTGGGCTGACAGAGTATGCGTGCATGTATCTGCATGTTAATTGTATACGGGTGAGAGAGGGAGAATGTGCATCGTTGCGTGGTGTGTGTGTGTGTGTGCACACTCACGTTTGTGTGTGCGTGTGTGTGTGTGTGTGTGCGTGTCATGTAAAAAACAATGAATGGGATGGATGGGAGGGACTATTGAGTAGATGGCAAAAGCTGGGCAGCCTCAACATTCTCAAAGAAAGAAAAACACAATAAGAAGCATAGGAGAGGGAGAGAGAGAGAGAGAGAGAGAGAGAGAGAGAGAGAGAGAGAGAGAGAGAGAGAGAGAGAGAGAGAGAGAGAGAGAGAGAGAGAGAGAGAGAGAGAGAGAGCCAGAGAGAGAGAGAGAGAGAGAGAGCCAGAGAGAGAGCCAGAGAGAGAGCCAGAGAGAGAGAGCCAGAGAGAGAGCCAGAGAGAGAGCCAGAGAGAGAGCCAGAGAGCAGAGCAGAGAGAGAGCCAGGAGAGAGAGCCAGGAGAGAGAGCCAGGAGAGAGAGCCAGAGAGAGAGAGAAGGAGATATGAACTGATGTGAGATTGAATACAGTATGCCTGCCCTCTTCTGGTCACCACCACCACCACCACCACCATCATTCATACTTGTCAGTCTCGACGTTGACAGAAATGGAGGTTAGGAGAGAGGGAGGGGAGAATGGGGTCTTGCTGGGAGATATGAAGGGAGGAGAAGGGGAGACGAAATCAGGATGACAGGGGTAGAATCGGAGGAGAGGATAAGAGAGGAGAGGAGGTTAAAAGGAGAAAGGAGGAGAAACAGCGAGAGTGGGGGAGGGAGTGGATGCAGAACATGGACAGATCCATGCTACAGTTAAACATTCATAGATAACCTAATGCACACACACACACACACACACACACACACACACACACACACACACACACACACACACACACACACACACACACACACACACACACACACACACACACACACACGAGAAGCAAGGCTGCCAATCAAACTGTTGATATCTTAGATAATTAGCATTGTGCTTCATACAAAAAAATGTTTTGTGTTGCTGTAGTGATTATTATGATTAGTTCCTTATATTATAATCAGTAGAAAATTACACTAGCATGAAATGGCGTTGATTCAGTATTAATAATGTTAATATTAATTAATATATAATCCAATATTATATGAAGCACTTTTTGAGACTAAAATCTCAATGTTTCCCAAAATGTAATTAAACAGTCGGCCGTAGCTGCACATATTTTCCTGGTTATTAAAAGCAATGGCTTGATTACGAAAATGTGGAGAAAATGAAAAAATCGAAATGGTTTGCTGCTTCTTGTCCTGACTGACAGCATTGTTTGTAATCTCAATAGCAGCAGGAAATTGTCCGCAAATGATGAGCGCACATTCCTAATATTACTAATTTTCTTACTCAAGATTTTTTGATATTAGATTATGTGTGTTTTCTTGCCCTAATTGGCATGCGTGTGTGTGTGTGTGTGTGTGTGTGTGTGTGTGTGTGTGTGTGTGTGTGTGTGTGTGTGTGTGTGTGTGTGTGTGTGTGTGTGTGTGTGTGTGTGTGTGTGTGTGTGTGTGTGTGTGTATACTGTATGTGTCTGTGGTGTTTGTGTGCATGTTAAAGTGTGTTTTGTGTGTGTGTGTGTGTTTGTGTAGGAGTTTAATTATGTTTGTGTGTGGGTGTGTCTATATGTGTGTATTTAAAAGTTAAATGATGTGTGTGGTTTGTGTGTGTGTATAAGTGTTTGCATGTGAGTGTAAGTGTGTATCTAGATGTGTGTGTGTGTGTGTGTGTGTGACTACTCTCTTGGGTCCCGCCTCTACCTCCAGGTGATGCAGGGGCAGGTGTATGGCCAGCGGGCAGAGGCAAAGGCTAGTTAGCCCACTCCAAGTTTTCACAGAACCACCAGCTAATCACAGGAAGGTTTCTAGCCTTTGTGTCAATAGCAGACAACTCATTATTTTTCCTTTTTCCCTTTTTTTATTTGTCAGGGTCAAATTGAGAATGTTTGAGTAGAATCCACCTAGCACCTTGCCTGAAATGACTATAAATAATAAGTAGTCAAGAAGTATTTCATTTTTGTTTTTACTCGCTAAAATCATTATCGGTAAAAGGTAGTATTTTGTGTCATGTATGGATAATAATAATCAAGATGGGCATCTCAATGAAGTTTACTTGATGGAATGATATGGAAAGCATAGAGTACTTATAATAATACCTTTGGATTGAATAAATAACAAAACATATTTTTAACTTTAATGCTCTTTATTTTTATACTGTATTATGTTTTAGTATAAAGTATGTTTGTCAGAGGTCCGTAAGAACACAGAAAACATGGTCATGTATTTGTGTTTTGTATTGACATAAGGATGATTGTCTTGTGTTTGATACAGTTTCTTGTCAATATTAGTCTCTTTTTAACATGTTCCCTTCTGGCATTAACTTATTTAAAACTATTGTCAACAGCAGCATGTCCTGGTTCACTGTGGGAACAGAATAATTAAGGCAAAATATGAAGGACATTTATCTAAAAGCATTGCTACAGTGAGGTTGTGTGACTGTGGTGGGTCTCAGTTGACCTGGCCTCAGTTTGAGTGTTTAGTTTAGTGCTTGTTGTGGTTGTGTCTCTTTGTGCTCATCAAAAAATGTAGGCTGATTTGTTGTTGTAAAAAGCAGTTTGGGTGTGTGTGCTTGTGTGTTTGTGTGTGTATTTGTTTGACTTTTTGTGCATACATAACTGTGTGTGTGTGTGTGTGTGTTTGAGTGTCCATTTGAGTGCATGCACGTGCGTGTGAGTTTGAGTGGCAATGCTTGTGTGTGTATGTGTATGAATTCCTGTGTGAGTGTGTGTGTGAGAGTGTGAGTTCATGTGTGTGTGTGTGTGTGCGTGTGTGAGTGGGTGTGTGTGTGTGTGTGTGTGTGTGTGTGTGTGTGTGTGTGTGTGTGTGTGTGTGTGTGTGTGTGTGTGTGTGTGTGTGTGTGTGTGTGTGTGTGTGTGTGTGTGTGTGTGTGTGTGTGTGTGTGTGTGTGTGAGGTAAGTTCCCCTGGGCTTTCAGCATAAGCCTGCGTGGCCCGACGCAGCTCTTCATCCCCAGTCTGTGTCTGGGGGCATGGCTGTAGGGTGGGCTTCCACTGCGGGGACTGTGGGACCCAGGAGGGACGCTGCCGGAGTATCTGGGGCTCCGCGAGCAATGCACACAGACACCGTGGTTACAAAAAAAGAGCACAATAAAACATTATGTTTCCTTTACATTTCCTTTCCTTTCCTCTCTCTTGTTTATAGCCTCCCCCCCCCCTCTCGCACTCTTTCCTTCTCTGTCTGTCTTTCTCTCTCTTTTGGTCTTTTGTTCATTCTTTTTGGCTTAATCCCCCTTTCCTTCTCCTTGCAAGGAGTTTCACAACGTATCGCTTTTCACAAGATGATGTCGTGTGTGTGTGTGTGCGTGAGTGTGTGTGTGTATCTGTGTGTGTGTGTGCACCTTCCTTCCTTCTGTCAACAATTCCTCATCTTCCCGGTCACATGATCTGGGCCTGTCATACGGTAAGGCTGGCCTCTTCCTGCTAAACTGCCGGAAGGATAAATCCTTCTTTTTTAAAGCTACTGTATACTGGCAGCTTACTCTGGGAAAAAGAGCTAAAGAGCTACGTTTTACAATACAAAGTACAACTGATTTAGTTTAGTTCACTTCAGTCGAAGGACGGTCTCGTCATTCACAGCAAAAAGTTAAGTGTTATAATGTGTGTTGAATAAAAAATAAATTAAGTTATAATGAAGTCAAAATACAGCTCTAAATACAAATTACTTCTGATGCATTATTTAACTGGCTGCGAAAGCTATTTAATTTAATATATCCGGAGGTGTTGAAATTTGCTTTAAACCAATTGACAGGTTTCTATTTTGGAATAAGAACCACATTGTGTCTATACAATTAACATTATTTCATGAACATTAAGAGATGACTCGACAGTAACACCCAACATGAGTACTGAAAACAAAATGGCCTTGCCTCGTTCCCCTCTTGACCTCATATTTCCGAAATAGTTACTTCCCCATGTTTATAAACAAATACAGGCCGTTGTGCGCTCTCTCTGGCAAGGGGAAAATGGCTGTTGATGCTAATGATGTTCTAGCCAAACAATGTAATAAGGCAGGTTAATCAGGCCGGCATGATTTTCTATTAGCTGTGTTTACACAGTCTTAGAAGACTTCAGGGGCCAGTTTCATCTCAATAACAAAGGATCAGGCCTTGAAGGGAAGGCATTTTGTGGCTGGGATTCCGCACTGGGAACCAGTGACAAAGTTCAATAATCACCAGAGGAGGCTTCCTCCGCAGAGAGAGACAGAGAGTCCTGTGCCAACAGAAGGGCAAAAGGTTCAAGCTAAAAAGTTTATTTTGCACAAACACTTAGCCAGCGAGTGTTATGTAAGGCGATAGGCAACAAATGCGACCCCGAGAAGCGTTCCAAAAAAGACACAATTGCGGTGAAACCAAGCACGTGAAATGATTGCAACGCATTATACAAACTCGCCACAGGACGGGTTTCCTTTATCACCTAACGACTGCGTTTGCATTCACGTATTCGGTCCCACAACATGACCTCATTTAATTACCTACTCCCCCCCCCCCTCCCGTCTCTGTCTCGGCAGCAGAGGTTTTTTTTATTGTTTTGTTTCCTCGTCCGACACCGCGTTCGCAATCGCCTCGTCACTCTTTGACTTGTGAAAGTGTTTCGGAAAGAAAAAAAGGAGCGGCAATTACCCCACACTGACACTTTGACACATGACGGATCCAGATGCTCACTAACCCTCGCTGTCGCCTCTTCTGTAGCATCGGCCGCACCCTCCGCTCACACACCAAATTCCAAATCTCAACCTGTGACTTCACCTTGATCGGATTACCTCCTCACCTCCTCCCCCTCTCTCTGCCTCTCCCTTACCTCCGTCGCCCCCGTGAATCAAAGTAGAGTTCACCTTTGACCCCGGGGACTGGCTTGACAGGTGTCAGACATATCAACACTAAGCAGTTTAACTTCCTGCTCGGTTAAGTTCACTCACTCACTCGCTCGCTCCCTCTGGTTCCCAGACCCAAAAACATGTTTGAAACACATGCAATCGATATCCATAAAATAAAGGGAAATTATCCTTTCCGATTGTTTATGTAACGTTAGACTTGTTTCCATCGGGGTATTTTTTGCGCATTTTGAGGTATAGCTTTAGAAAAGGCTGATGAAAAATTGTGACATTTTGAACAAAAAAATATTTTTTCAACTTTGCTCATCTACTGTTCATTACATATGTGACATAGCCTGTAGACTTTTGACAAATCAAAACGATAATAGTTTAGTTTATTCACTCAAAACCAGTTGATGGAAACAAGCCATATTCACATTTTATTTTATTTTATTATTTGCACGTTTCAAAAGTTTGCTTAAAATACATTTTTATTTGTAACAGGTGAAGGTACATATGATATAATATTTACAGCAAATCAATGTTACTGAAGCTTTAAAACAAAGATTAAGCTATGTATAATTGAAAGAAAAAACATTTTAGCAAAGTAATAATGTTTGTGTGAAAATGTAATGTTTTGCAAGAAATAGAGGCACAAAGTGGCTCGGTAATAAAATCAAAATCTTTGGGTTGGCATTGATACATTCATCCTGACATCTCTCAAACCTTAACTTCCTTCATCCATTTCCTGTTGTTGTTTTTTCTGTAGGTGGTAATCTTATTCACACATCCCTGGTGGTGACAGCTCAGCCAATCAGTGGTCAGCGAGCTGGAAAAGCCGGAAGCACAGAGTTGTACGTTGTGCTATATAATGCACCATGACTGCAAAACATTCTCTTTATACAGACAGTGCAAGGTGAATTGATGAATGGTTGAATGGCTGGATGGATGGACAGATGGATGGACGGATGGATGGATGGTTGCGATAGAAGACTCACGCGGCAGGGATGATCGAAAAGATTACCGCGGTAATGATGAGGTTGTTGTGGGGAACGGCCACTGTCATCCGGTTTGCTCTCATCAACATCAACGCTCCACTGACAAAGACAGTGTGTCATCCGATCACACACACTCACACACACACATCCACATAGGAACAGGCATACACATACACACTGCCACACACACACACACACACACACACACACACACACACACACACACACACACACACACACACACACACACACACACACACACACACACACACACACACACACACACACACACACACATGATTGCAGCCTAGCCTCCGTGGAGTCTAAAGGCTGATATCCAGCCTGTTAGGTGCATATTCCGTGTTAATTTATTTTTCAATTTATTCATGTTGTTGTTTTGGTTTGTGGTGTTGTTCCATTGTGCACGCGTCAATTGCAGCTCAGTGGTTGAATATACATGGGAAGGCCAAATATCTGAAGGCAGGCCTGCTGCTTGGTTCATACCTCAATCAACACTGTTAATCGATCAACTACTTTATTCACAGTCGAATAAACATGTTGAGGATTACTCTCGATAACCACAGTGGGTTATAATGTATAATATACTTATTTTGCTGACTTTATCTATCTATTTATTTATTTATTTCAATGTGATACATTGACATTAATAAATGTATGTATCGTATTTTTCCATAGCATTTTTAAAGCTATATTTTCTAAGCTATATTCTTTTATACATTTTGTTCCCCCATTGACAGCGAGGCACCAGTAACCAGAAACCAGTCTTATTGAATGACACAACATTCAGTGTCTGGTTCCTCCCTTTCATACTAAACATCAGATCCATGTCAGTATAGGGAAGGCCCGGCTTCTGGAAATCCCCGCCAGGGAAACCCTATCGCCCTCCCCACCAATACATTACATGACATTACAGACACAGACACCCAGGGACGTCATGTCCCTTTAGGGAGTCACAAACAGCCCAGGCAGCAGACACCTCCCATGGAAAGCCACGCAAGTAAAGTGAACCCAACACTCTGAAATGTGTTTGCATGTTAAATAGTGTGGCAATGATAATGACCGGGACTCAGTGTCACATGGGCCCTCAGGGTGGGATTTGGGTTGTTTTAGGGAACTGTCCAATAGGACATTGTATCTGTGGAAAAAGAACATTGGAATTTGCGAGGTACTTTTGCAAACCTCAAGCGACGATGGGAAGTCAACAGGGTGGCTGATAATGCTATTGTGCTACAAAAAAAAAAAAAGGTATGATCTCATACCACCTACACAAAACACGTCAGATCAAAGGGCAAATGCAGCAGAGGGAAAAATCAATAATTAAAACCATACAACATTAAAAGAACATGCTTTCAGGTAAAAAATGCTACTCATTTGGTGAATTGTTGTACTTTTAAACTTTGGCAGCAACAGCTATATGATTGATTGTGTGTGTGTGTGTGTGTGTGTGTGTGTGTGTGTGTGTGTGTGTGTGTGTGTGTGTGTGTGTGTGTGTGTGTGTGTGTGTGTGTGCGTGCTGTGTGGTGTGTGTGTGTGTGTGTGTGTGTGTGTGCGCGTGTGCGTGTGTGTGTGTGTGTGCATGCGTGTGTGTGTGGGGGGGCATGTGTTTGTGTGTGTGTGTGTGTGCGTGTGGCGGGGGGCATGTGTTTGTGTGTGTGTGTGTGTGTGTGTGTGTGTGTGTGTGTGTGTGTGTGTATATATTTGTCTGGGGGAAAGGGGTGTGTGCTTTTGTCTTCTTCTGTCTGCCGCAGGCTCACTGTCCTATCTGACCATGGAACCTTCCAAGAGTATATTAATCCATTCACTTAAACACACAACACACACACACACACACACACACACACACACACACACACACACACACACACACACACACACACACACACACACACACACACACATGTTAAAACACACATACCTACAAAAACAAGGAAGTGCACATGTAAATGAGAGGAATCCAACTTGTTTTCACACTACATTGCTGGGGGCCTTAAAAATGAAATACAAATAAATACAAAAGCAAACACAATACCGGACGATACCCCTGGAAAAGGTGATAGACAGAAGTTTATAACCACTCCATGTATAATAAGATACCTAGCCCTGTAGCTATGACTTCACTAAACTACGCACACCCACAATGGGAATTCATGTTTTAATAACCTCGTGTAGCCTTTGCTGTACTTCCCTGTACTCATTCACAGTGGCTGATGCACAAGTTATTTAGCTACATTTACACAAGGTAAATTATTAACAAATGAATGAAGATCATGTGCAATTAAAAAACATTGTGTTTAATTTTGGTTAATTATTATCATTATATAACACACGTAGTCACATGAAAGACCTTCAATTTGATTTATATAAATGTACCAAACTGTTAATTATAATTGTATAAAGTTTTATATATTTAATTATACCTAGTCTATCCTCGGCACAACTCCACCCAACCCTCAGACTTCAAGGGCTTCCCAAACCTTGTTATTCCTGTCCGGGACGGTCACCGCTATTGAACCCCCCCCCCCCCCCACCCCATTTAAATGAACCGCTTGCTAGCATTAGCCATTCATGGCCTTCAAGTGGGAAGCATAATATCCCACGGGCTGCTTTCACTCCTCAACCACAACGATGACGCTTTCATTTAACCCCTTAATGTATGGTAATCCACCCGTGTCAATGGGCTCTCTTAACACTCCTGCGCGGCCTATAGGCTGAGGGTCCGGCAAGCCCACAGCTCAGTGTGCGGACAAAGGGCGAGCTTGAATGAGGGTCACAATATTTGATTTAATAAGAGAGAGCCAGCCCTAAAACAAAGACGCATTGTCGGCTTGAGCTGCGCTTCGCTGTGTTTAATGATGTCGTCTGTGTGTGTGAGTGTGTGTGTGTGAGTTTAAGCGGTAGTGTGTGGGTGTGTTTGAGTTTAATTTGGTTTAGTTTATGTGTGTGTGAGCGTTGCTTGATGTGTATGTGTTGTGTGGGTCCTAGAGAGAGTGAGATTTTGTGTATGTAGGTTTTTCCACGTATTGGCGTGTCTTTCTCAATCAAGCCACTTTCCGTGAGATTTTATTCAGGTCTGCGTGTTTTATTATATGTGTACATGTGCACGTCAGGTCACATCTCAGTGTGCGTATTTGTGTGATTGTGTATGCAAATGTGTGTGTGTGTGTGTTTGTGTGTACGTGTGCATTTCATCCACCCACTGCCTGGTGCATGCAGGCCTGTTTGGCCTGTCAGTTCTCATGGCTGGGCTGCCAGTTGCATGGCCTCCATGTGAGCATAAAACAGCCAGCAGAGAGGGGTTTAAAGGTAGGGTGGGGAGAGGGAAAGTGATGAATATTTAGGACCCATTGAAATGAAAATCCCATCAGCCTCTGGAGACCAGAGCTTAGAAGCCACCGCCGAAGGGAGCTCCATCTGCCAGCACCTTCAGCTTGCTCCCGTTCTCTCTGTCTCTCTCGCTGGCTTTCTCTGTCTCTCTCTCCCTGTCTCTCTCCCTCACACAGTGCCTCCCTCACTGTCTCTCGTTCTCTTTATCTCGTTGTTATTCTCTCTGCTCTCTATCAATCTTGTTTATCTATCTATTAGTCCATCTATTAATCTATCTATCTACATTTTTAACCCTAACCCTATCTCTCATCCATCTATTTATATATAGATATAGATATAGATATAGATAGATATAGATTTATACATATAAATCTATGTCTTCTAAGCTGTCTATATTTTTAGGTAGATGCTGATGTTTTTTTTCTTTAATTTGCTGTTGTTCCTTAAATCGTAGTCAAAGTGCGTGGGTTGGAATTCAACAACAATAAGAACAACATTATTTCAGTTTACAGAGATATACAGAGAAATTACAGAGATATAGAGATATACAGAGATATGTGACCTGACCATGTCATGTTCACCTTGTGAACATGACATGGTGTATAATGAGACAATGCATTCTGGCTGTATTTTGTGTTTTCTGTGTATGTATGTACGTGTGCATGTGTGTGTGTGTTTCTGTAAATGTGCGTGTGCGTGCGTTTGTGTACTTGCGTGTTTGTCTGTGTGGGTGTGTGTGTATAAAGAGGGTTCCTGGCACGTCTCTGCAGAGGTCCAGCTACAGTGTGTGGTGCTGACAGAGGCCCCACGGCCCACCGCAGACCCAGAGCTCGGAGCTTCCCGAGGGGCATGGCGGCCTCCACTGATGGGAAGGTGAGACACATTACCTGGGACTAAATATCCCCTCCATCTGCCCTCTGTGGGTCCAGCACAGGGCTGGCCGGCCACCTGCTGAAACCATTCCAACTAGACCAGCATAGTGTTGTCATCACAGGTGTGTCGGTCACAGCGGTGTTTTGTGTGTGCCTTTTAATCATAACTGCTTGCTTTTCATCATTCACAGTCAACGTTTAAAAGTGTGCTCACAACAAGGAAAAAATCGTTAGAAAAACAAAAACACTCATCATGCACTCTTACAAGGCTGTGGTTTTGGTTCAATATCAATATAATTATGTATTTATTGTATGACTTTTTTGTTTATGCATTCTCTACAGTGCTCTCTCTCTCACTCTCTCACTCTCTCACTCTCTCTATCTCTCTATCTCTCACTCTCTCTCTCTCTTCTCTCTCTCGATCTGTTCATACGTATCTGTATGTATATACAGTATATAAGTATATATATATATATATATATATATATACACATATATGAGTATGTATAAGCTGGGTATGTTTACTCCTTGATCCACCTAATTTGTGTAACGCGACGGCCTCATCTCCTAAGCTGAAGCGCTGGGCCTGGTGGCCGCAGGCGTGGAGCCGCTCCATCCACAGCCCCTCAGCCCCGCGCAGAGCTGAACCTAACAGGATTAACTACCAGCCCAGGTGGAGGGCTCCATCCACACAAACACTGACGCACACACACACACGCACACATACTAAGACATACGCACACACACACACAGGCACACACAGATACAAACACATATGCACGCAGGCATACACGTACATATGCAAAAAAAAAACCCCACACACATTAAAACACTTATGCATGTAGACACAGACGCACACGCACACACACACACACACACACAGACATGGGTTTAGTTCGCACACATCTGTGTGTGTGTGTGTGTGGGGGGGGGGGGGCTTTTGAGCATGCGTCCATAGATGGTCAAGCACGCACTAACTCTCAGATATTTAGTAACTTGATTCAATTCAACATATCATCAAAAACATGCATGCATGTGAATTTGTGTAAATATGCACGCTTGTAGAGAGAGAGAGAGAGAGAGAGAGAGAGAGAGAGAGAGAGAGAGAGAGAGAGAGAGAGAGAGAGAGAGAGAGAGAGAGAGAGAGAGAGAGAGAGAGAGAGAGAGAGAGAATGCAGCCGCTTTTACGATACCAGATGAGAGAGAACACACAATTATGAATTGCTCCGGAGCTTAGGGCCGCAAAAGCAGCGATTTATTTTCAAATGCTGTGGTGTCGAATTTCCAGGGCAAGGAAAATGCAAACAAACAATAACAAAAATAAGAAACGTGCGCCTTTTCCTCATTTGATAGCATCGTGCCCTGCACACCAACTTTAATATAAGGGTCAAGGCTCTTCATCTATTGCATAACAAAGTGAGGTCTGAGAACGGACCTCAAAAACACAATAGGCTGAGGTGTCAATTATTTCGCTGGACATCATTAAAGACGTTTTAGTCTTCTATTTTCATGTATTGATTTGGAGATTATTTGTTTTTTTGTAGCCTGAATATGGATTGTGAAAATGTCTTCAGGGGTCTTGCCTGTTTTGTTAATCCAGTTTGTGTGTGTGTGTGTGTGTGTGTGTGTGTGTGTGTGTGTGTGTGTGTGTGTGTGTGTGTGTGTGTGTGTGTGTGTGTGTGTGTGTGTGTGTGTGTGTGTGTGTGTGTGTGTATCCATCTTTTGTCTTCCTCTTTTTCTTTTGTTTTCTGATTATTTTGTTGTGGTATCAGGTTCATATACTTTTAATTGCTGCTATTATAATTGATCATTGTACCATACTGGTATATATTTGTATCAATCAATTTTAAATAATATGAATAATGATTGTATTATTATTATTATTATTATTATTATTATTATTAATATATTATTTCAGTAATAAAAATAACGAGGACTTCTAGTAGTCACGGAAGGTAGCCACAGCGCCCACTCTACCCCAGCGACCATTTTTTTTGTAAGATTTTGAGCACTGACGATTAGGATAGCATTTATATAAATTGAAACTGGGACATTTTCGGAGATATTGACCCTAAACGTTGCACACTTCTTAAGTTGGATGGTCTCTATATGTCTTGTCACTCCCAGGTCCTGGCACATTCTGAAGTGGAATTGTGATGGATTGATTATTGCACATTTTTTATATTTGCACACAATTATTTTTTTTGTTTTTCATTTATATTAATCTTACAAATGTATCCGTAACATTGTCCACAGAGCATGGATACGAAATTGTGGGTCATTTGAGCCTGTGGTTAATTTTATGGAGAGTGGAATATATCCAAAAAAGAAACTGCACTGTTAACCTGGATTTGGTTATGAATAAACCTTTAAGTTGTAATTACATATTCTTTAACGTTTGGCCAAAAAACGAATTTCTCATCACTAAATCAAATTTGTTGTTTGCACACATACAGTGCAAAACAGTGCAATGATCCTGTAAAGCAGAACTAACATGGTACGTTCCATTTATGTAAGCGATCTGATATCTCAAAGCACTTTTGGCCTGATAGACTTTAGCCAGCGTACGGCCAGTCTTACTCAATTGGTGCATCAATTATTGCTGACCAGCCTCAAAGAAGCCTCTGTCCCAGGAAGCATTTCACCACCGGGACCACCTCGCTGACACAATGCAACAGAGTCAACTGTCGTGTGTCAGTGTGGTTTAATGGGCTTATTGGATCTCACACATATTCAGAAAATTGTGATTCAGCCAAAAGGCCGCAAGACCACTGGACCAATTACCTTACTAGCCGTTACGATACCTAGTGAGTGTGTGTGTGTGTGTGAGTGTGTGTGTGTGTGTGTGTGTGTGTGTGTGTGTGTGTGTGTGTGTGTGTGTGTGTGTGTGTGTGTGTGTGTGTGTGTGTGTGTGTGTGTGTGTGTGTGTGTGTGTGTGTGTGAGTGTATGCGTGCGTTTGTGTGTGTGTGTGTTTCCTTGTGCACCTCACATCAATCCCTATGCATTATGTTTTGAAATCCTGTCTTCCACGAGCAACGGAGCGAGGCTCTCCAGTTACGCCAGATTGACAAAGTTGCCTGTGGGAATCACAGAATTGTTTATCCAACAAGTCGTCGACAATAGTTTACCTCCAATTTGTGTATTAATAGCATGAAGCCAGGAACAGCATATTGCTGTTCTGCTCATCATTACTATGGAGTGTGATTTGCATGCGCCTCACACAGGGCCGACTGCCAGGAGGACTCCCATGGGAGGAGGTGTCACTCAGGTCCTCAGAGTTCCTACTGCCGTCTGCCAATGTTGTTATATCTGTGTGTGTGTGTGTGTGTGTGTGTGTGTGTGTGTGTGTGTGTGTGTGTGTGTGTGTGTGTGTGTGTGTGTGTGTGTGTGTGTGTGTGTGTGTGTGTGTGTGAGTGTGTGATTTTCTGGTGTGTGTGTGTATTGTGGACGTGTGTTGTTTGCATAGCTGCTCACTCGCGTGTGCCTGTTAAAGTGGTCTGTTTAAAGGGTGTCTGTGTGTTTGTGTGTGTGTGTGTGTGTGTGAGTGTGTGATTTTCTAGGTGTTTGTTTATGTGCACGTGTGTTGTCTTGCATACCTACACACTGGCATGTGTGTGCAAATGTGTGTGTGTGTGCGTCTGTGTGTGTGTAAGTCTGCATACATTGGTTTATGTGTACGTGCGCATGCGTGTGTTCCTGTGTGTGTGTGTGTGTGTGTGTGTGTGTGTGTGTGTGTGTGTGTGTGTGTGTGTGTGTGTGTGTGTGTGTGTGTGTGTGTGTGTGTGTGTGTGCTGCATACTATCCAGTGTTGTGTGTGTAATGTGTGATGTGTGTGCGTCTGTGTGTGTGTAAGTCTGCATACATTGGTTTATGTGTACGTGCATGCATGCTGTTGTGTGTGTTGTGTGTGTGTGTTGTGTGTGTGTGTGTGTGTGTGTGTGTGTGTGTGTGTGTGTGTGTGTGTGTGTGTGTGTAAGTCTGCATACATTGGTTTATGTGTACGTGTGTATGCGTGTGTTCCTGTGTGTGTGTGTGTGTGTGTGTGTGTGTGTGTGTGTGTGTGTGTGTGTGTGTGTGTGTGTGTGTGTGTAAGTCTGCATGCATGTGTTTCAGTGTGTGCGTGCATATTCGTGCGATTCAGTGTGTTTCTGTGTCTTTCTATGCATGTGTGTGTGTGTGTGTGGGGGTAAAACGATCCCTCTTTGTTTTGACAGCCATGTCACACACCAGGGATCATTCTCTGGGGACGGGGCGATGAGATCCGCTGATTACGTGGTGGCGCTGCGGTTCCTACCGTCAACCCCGGCTGCCCCGCACGTCTCTCCCCACGCCACGCTTGCCACCACGGCTACCGATTGGTTTCTGAGGTGTTTAGGGGGGTGGGGGGGTGGGGTGTGGGAGGGATTGGGGGGCTGGGCGTGAAAAAAAAGTTTTGAAGGTGACACTGACGCAGCGGAGCGGCGGGGGGAAAGGGAGAGAAATTCCTTCTTTGCCATCTGTCTGTCATTTAGTGACACACACGGAAGAGCTGGCGCTGGGACCCACGGCGAGGAGGACGGGTTCACCAAATGAAGAAGAAAGACTGGGAGGAAAGTCTCTGGAAGAAGGGAGGAGAGGGAGAGGGAGAGGGAGGAGAGGGAGAGAAGGAGAGGGAGAGAGAGGGTGAGAGAGAGGGAGGAGGGAGAAGGAGGGGATGGAAGAGGGAAGGAGAGGAAAGGACAGAGAGGGGGGGGGGAGAGAGAGAGAGAGAGAGAGAGAGAGAGAGAGAGAGAGAGAGAGAGAGAGGAGAGAGAGAGAGAGAGAAGGAGAGAGAGGAGAGAGAAGAGAGAGAGAGAGAGAGAGAGAGAGAGAGAGAGAGAGAGAGAGAGAGAGAGAGAGAGAGAGGGAGGGAGAGAGAGAGGAGAGAGAGAGAGGGAGGGAGGGGAGAGAGAGAGAGAGAGAGAGAGAGAGAGAGAGAGAGAGAGAGAGAGAGAGAGAGAGAGAGAGAGAGAGAGAGAGAGAGAGAGAGAGAGAGAGAGAGAGAGAGAGAGAGAGAGAGAGAGAGAGAGAGAGAGAGAGAGAGAGAGTTTATTACCTTCTTAAATACACCAAGGCAACCTTACGAAATACTTGAAAAAGTGTTTTGTAAGGTTATCCTTTTATGGATAATGATCATGGATACTATGAAATAAAAATTTATTTATCCAAAGCGCTGTTCAAGGTCAGTCACATGGATATTAATTAGTGTAGCAGTGAATACACTATGTTCTGCGGATAAAATAAGAAAAAGTCTTCTCTATTCATTGTGGTAATGCCACTGAGGGGGTGACATAATATAACTGGTGATTTATACCCGCTACTTGAAGCACCATAGCCCCAGGGTCTTCAACTGAAAAGAAGGATCAGTGTCATCGCTGGAGACTCTGGGACACTGAGAATGTGTGTCTCCCTCTCACCCGCTCTGTCAGTCTCTCTTTGTCACCTTTTGTCCTCAATCACTTTCGATCCTATACGTCCCTTTTTGTCCGTTATTTCGCGACGGCTCCATCCCTCCGTCGACGTCGTCCTCACGTAAACTTCAGATTTCACCTCCATTGTCCGGTACTCCCAGCTTTCGGTGTGGGGGGAGGGGGGAGAGGGGGGGAGGTGGGAGGGGGGGGGGGGCTTTTTCCTTCTCCATTATTCCTTTCTTTCCTTTTTTCCTTCAAAGTATCCCTTCCGAAGCAGGAAAAAAGTTTACAGTCGCTCAGCGTGTCTAGGAGGACTTTGGGAAAACTCGCAGAGTCCTGGGAACGCTGTGTGAAAACCAATACGTGAAAGCATTGCACTTTGCACCGAACAAAAAGCGTTTTAATTGCTATATTCGTTTCTCTAACCACTCCTCATCACCTGCCCTCCTGTCGGCTAGAGGGCATCCCGGACGGTTTCTCACTGAGCCTGACACCGTAGGAGATGATTTAGGGTGACATGTTTGAATAAGGAGTTTAGCAATTTCTTCGGGTGTGTGTGTGTGTGTGTGTGTGTGTGTGTGTGTGTGTGTGTGTGTGTGTGTGTGGTGTGTGTGTGTGTGTGTGTGTGTGTGTGTGTGTGTGTGTGTGTGTGTGTGTGTGTGGGGGGGGAGTTCTGTTAGTTGAATACTCCCAATAATGGTTGCTGGAAGAGGGGAGAGGATGGTGGTTGGTGAGAGGTGGGGTGGGGTGGGGCTGGGGTCAAGAGTGAGAGGTGTGTGCGCAGGTATGAGAGTAATTGTGGTTGAGAGACCACACTGTCGGCCCCCGGGGCCGTAAGCTGCTGGTAATGGTAAAGGGGGGGGGGGGCACCACCACCACCACCACCACCACCACCACCACACCACCACCACCACCACCACCACCACACCCCACCCTTAAGAAGTCTCAACACCATTCCTCATATATTTGTGTGTGTGTGTGTGTGTGTGTGTGTGTGTGTGTGTGTGTGTGTGTGTGTGTGTGTGTGTGTGTGTGTGTGTGTGTGTGTGTGTGTGTGTGTGTGTGTGTGTGTTGGCACATTTTCATGTTAATGACTTTATATGGCAGGGCTGTGTATGCGTGTGTGTGTCGTGTATGTGTATCTGTATGTGTTAATGAGCATGCGTGTTTATGAGTGCATGTGCGTGCATGTGTGTGTATGCTTGTGTGCAAGGCGAGATGTGAGTGTGTCTGTGTGGATATGAGTGTGTCCACGTGCACATGCTTGCATGTGTGTGTGTGTGTGTGTGTGTGTTCGTGTGGGTGTGTGTGTGGGTGCACGTTTGGGTGCTTGCATCTGTGTGTGTATGTGCGCTCACATGCCTTTGTGTGTTTATGTGTGTGTTTATGTGCGTGTGTGTGTGTTTGTGTTTGTGTTTGTGTGTGTGTGTTTGTTTGTGTGTGTGGGTGTGTTTATGTGGGTGTGTGTGTGTGTGTGTGTGTGTGTGTGTGTGTGTGTGTGTGTGTGTGTGTGTGTGTGTGTGGGTGTGTGTGTGTGTGCATGTGCACTCACATGCCTTTGTTTGTTTGTGTGTGTGTGTGTGTGTGTGTGTGTGTGTGTGTGTGTGTGTGTGTGTGTGTGTGTGTGTGTGTGTGTGTGTGTGTGTGTGTGTGGAATCGAGACACAGCGGGAGTGTGCGAGCCAGCAGCTTTTGACAGCCAGCAGCTTTTGACACCAGGGACTTTTTAAAAAAAGTGAAAACCGAGAGGAGCCACGGTGAAACTTCAAATCTCACTGGCATCCAAAAGACAATAGCCCAGGTGGGGGTCACCCATTGTGGCCCGGATAAGTGGACACACTGGATACCTGTTTGCATGCATGTTCACATTACACAAGCCGTTTCTGGAAGAGTAACGACTGTAATGCGACCGGCGCAAAATACTTTTGGAGACAATGCCCCGTGCAGGGTCATAGATCAGGTTTGACTGGGTGGGAAATAATGAACCGCCATGAGTCAGGGAGGGGGAATTCCTGGAGGAAAGTCATCCCTCAGCCGGTGCCACAAGAGGCCTGGGCGTTTGTTGTTCTGGAATGCCTCAAGAATGCTGCCGCTGTACACTGTCATCGTGGATGGCGGTCGGTCGAGGGGGAGGGAGGGGGGCAGCTGAGCGAAAGGAGAACCGAGGGAGATGGGAGAGTGTAGCTCATGGGAGTGAACCCACCCCCCAACCCTCCCCTGAAAACGATCCAGTCGCATGGCATCGCCTCTTTTAATTCCTGCCCACTAAGTCATCGCTAAATCATCACTCAGAGGGTGTCGGGTCACTGCCATCATACCGTTAGGCCCCCCCCCTGTTCCAAAAGCAATGGGGGATTTTATACTTATTGTCAAGGACGGCCATTCTCCCTTTGGAGCCCACTGTATCCTATATCAGCACTGAGAACCAGAACGGGTTTCGCTTTAACATGTTTTTTGAGTTATCATTAAATGGCTTCGGCATAGACTGAAACACCCCGGTTAATGTATCCCATTTCAAGGCAAAATTATAGAACGTACCGTCAATATG
>OLKM01001697.1:72500-90000 GCA_900291075.1 Melanogrammus aeglefinus
GTGTGTTTTCCAGCATACGTTTTATTTGAGTGTCTTTCCAAGTTCCCAGACGGTCTGACAATTTGCTGCTAGTCTTGGAGTTACCGCTAATCAAACAATAATTCCCATAATGCGCGCAGGCTGAGCGGGTGCCTGTTACGTCCAAAGAGGCATATGCTTTGTAGAACAGTATCGGACCGAGGTGCGTTAGCTTTCACATCTCAAGCGAACCGTACTAGGGTTTGTTTGGAGGCGAACCGAGACCAGCTGTTCAGGGAGGTCTCGGTCGGCTGATTTGGTTCACATCGAAGTGAGATGGTTGCATTCACACCAACGCAAACGAACCGACCCAAGGGGACCAAACTCGTTTAGTGCGCACTAAATACTGTTGGTGTGAAAGCACGAATAAACTGCTGAAACAGAAGTATCGTCATGTAATCCATTGATTTCCACAATGTAACTGTATTCTAAATACCAACTATTTAAATTGTAACTGTGACAGAATACAGTTAGCTATAATTTGTATTCTGAATACCTATGCAAATTATGCAAATTCCAGAATATATATCCCTGAGTGTAACTTCTTCTGACCCTTAAATGCCTCCAAGATCCACTAGACATCCTTCCTTCATCAGGCTGAGGTTTGTCTGTGAAGCAGCCCACCATTTGGTCACCAAAAGACAAAAGCTCTCAGCTTTGTACCCATGACAACTGACTCTGAGAACCATGTCAAATAAATTACACCCAATCAACGTAGGATTAGGATGACACGGTTTTCAACGGCAACAAAAGCACATATTTTATAAAAGAGTCACCATGGGTAGCCTGTCATTATCAATCAATGATATTGATTATTTTCGTGGGTTGAATTGATCGGCTTTTCTTTATCATAAAGCCACAAAGACGGCCAGCCTGTGAGGCATTCAAAACAAAGAATCGTCAGATCAAAGCTGTTGTGTTTCCGTCGACACAGACCCCCCGAAAAAAGTGTCTCCATGTTTTTGAACAGAATACGATCTGTCTTGAAGATAATAATAACAATAACCAAAAAAGGAAATCACAACCGCCATCAAACACTAAAAAGGAAACAGTTTGAGTGTTAAAAAACAAAACAAAATCCTCTCTGGTGGTCGTCGTACCCCCCTATTCAAAGAGAACGATGATCATTTTCTTACTTAACCCTAATGGACACCATGTGGGGGAGAAGCCTAGGTCCCACAGTCAGACCAGCAGGCAGAACGAGATGGAAAGAAGAAGGTTGAATATTTATGTTTCCCCCGAAGAGTTGGCATCCGGGGATAATCTTGTGTATCCTCAGATAATCTTTAGTAGCTTATAGGCGCTGGTGGACAGTAATTAGTGGCAGGGACGTTTTGACATGCTGACCCTGTGAGGTTAGGCCCCCGTACAGTACAGCATGGAGACGTTTCATTAGTACAAGCTGGGGGCCACGTACACACACACACACACACACACACACACACACACACACACACACACACACACACACACACACACACACACACACACACACACACACACACACACACACACACACACACACACGCACGTACGCTCCCATGCACGCACGTACGCATGCACCACGCACACACACACACACACACAAACACACACACACACACGCACACACACACACACACACACACAACACACACACACACACACACACACACACACACACACACACACACACACACACACACACACACACACAAACACACACACACACACACTCTCTGCTTCTGATTTATTTTCACAAGCACAGTTCAGCAGAGAGACTGAGCCGCAAGAAAATAATAAAAATGGTTTCTTATTAGGTTTCCAACAAAAGATCCTTCGGTTGGTCGCGATAGATGCGGTTGAGCTGAGGGTTTGTTGATCATTTCACATCATCGGGTATTCATTTGCACGTAACTGCCACGTGAGTGGAAAATAGGAATTTGTATTCAGACTACCTTATTGATACCGGGGAAGACGGTTTCTAGGACAAACACCAACGTTCAGGATTTATGATTTTTAACTTAGTCCTCAGCAGTTTAATAAAAAATAAAGCATCTCACTAAAATCAAGCACATATGTCCATATGTATTGAACGGTAGGATCGTATTTGCCAGTACTGTAAATCAATTGTTGAGTTGCCTGTGTGTTACGCTGCTTCCTTGGACTGCTTCGGCTTGGGTTACCTGCGTGCTACAGTAAGGCACTTATGGAGCACTGTTTGTGGAGCTGTGCAGGTGCTTGCAGCCCCGTGGCCTATATGAAAGTGCCTGTTCACCTCAACATGGTTAGACGTGTGGGAACGGTTCAGAGCAGCCGCCGCAGCTCCCTATCATTCCAGCTCCCATCTCTGCTCATGTCATTTTTCACCTCACCGCAGACTCCATTAAAGGGGGATATGTGAGTTGAAGGGGTGTGTGTGTGTGTGTGTGTGTGTGTGTGTGTGTGTGTGTGTGTGTGTGTGTGTGTGTGTGTGTGTGTGTGTGTGTGTGTGTGTGTGTGTATGTGTGTGTGTGTTTGTGTGTGTGTGTTTGTGTGTCTGCGTGGTCATACATGTGCATTTGTGTGTGCAAAGGGCGTTCTTGTGCTTTTGGAAGGATTGAGTGAATGAGTGTGTGTGTGTGTGTGTGTGTGTGTGTGTGTGTGTGTGTGTGTGTGTGTGTGTGTGTATGTGTTGTGTGTGTGTGTGTGTGTGTGTGTGTGTGTGCGTGTGTATGTGTGTGTGTAGCTTCGGGTGTGTGTGTGTGATGTGTGTGTGTGTGTCTACTTACGTGTGTGTGTGTGTGTGTATGTCTCTGTGCTTGTGCCAGTATGTGTGCTTCACAAGGGTGTGTGTGTGTGCGCAAGCGTGTGTATGTGTGTGTGTGTGTGTGTGCGTGTGTGTGCGTGTGTGTTTGTGTGTGCACGCAAGTGTGTATTTTAGTGTATTTGTGTGCGTAAGCGTGTGTGTGTACACAAGGATGTGTGTGTGCGTGCGTTTGTGTGTGTGCGTTTGTGTGTCTGTGTAAGAAAAGCACACCTGGCTGAGGAGAAGACCTATAACCCCATTCCCTCCACCATCCGACCCCACCCCCTCTCCCCTCCTCTCATGTCTCTCCCCCCCACCTATCTCTTTCTCTGCTCCTCCCCCTCCCCCTCCCCCTCTTTCCTGCTCTTCTCCCCATTGCCCTGAGGGGAGAGATGGATCTGCAGCTGGTGATGTCACATTTACCCCCCCACCCCCCAAGGTTTCAGAGTTCAGAGATCTCACACACACACACACAGCGCGCACGCACACACACACACACACACACACACACACACACACACACACACACACACACACACACACACACACACACACACACACACACACACACACACACACACACGCTAATGCACATCCAGGTGTACAGACACAGGTGGATTATGTGTAGACCTGCTTGACAACGTGAGTGTTGAGCTTATATTTGGTAGAAAATATGTTTTAATCGCTGGCCTAAAAGGTGTGCGCTTAGGTGTCTGTGCGCTTAGGTGTCTGTGTCTCTGTCGATTACCTGAACCTTTTCCCATGTAAAGACTACTTCATGACTTCTTTTACTTGTATGCTAATACTGGTCCACTAGGGCTGCTATACTATAGACCCATACACTTGCGGCTACGACTACTAGTACTATGTGGAGGTGTGCCAGGAGTGGCGCCATTAGTAAAACCAACAGTAACGTCAACAACCAGTACCTAAAACCGTTGATTTAGTTTTGTCCTGTAACATTTTAAAGAAGTTGAGAAGGCCTCCACTTCCAGAGATTAATAGCTTCAAGGAGATGCCAGGCTGGAGGTGCAGTAGGAGTCCTACAGAGACACTTAATGTAGTTTACATACTGCACCCCCTGGATGTAAACACTGGAACACAGTCTACGCAGACAGGCCGCCGCAGAATGTGAAGATCCCTCAATTTGGTTGAATTTTGATCTTAGTCTCTACAGCTAAAGTGTAGACAGTGGAGCACGGTGACGCTGATGTCTGTATGGATTGTGGAGAAATCTCTTTTGCTTTAGATGGTTCCACTGGATGACATCCAAATGCTGCACAATTTCAAGGTTTGTGCTGGCTTGGTCGCGTTGCTAAGTGTTGATCTCATCAACATCAAATATAATTGGTATAAGACATGAACTCACCTTTGTCATTAATGTGCCTGCATGACATAAATCAATCAACAGGCCTTTGTATGTGTGTGCGCGTGTGTGTGTGTGTGTGTGTGTGTGTGTGTGTGTGTGTGTGTGTGTGTGTGTGTGTGTGTGTGTGTGTGTGTGTGTGTGTGTGTGTGTGTGCGCCTGTGTGAGTGTAGGCGTGTTTGTGCGTGTGTGCATCTGCATCTGCATGGATGTATGCATGTGTGTGTGTGGGCATATATGCGTGAAGCCTGTTGTGGTGTGCATCTGCATCTGCATGGATGTATGCATGTGTGTGTGTGGGCATATATGCGTGAACCCTGGGGTGTGCCTGTGTGTGTGTGTGTGTATGTGTGTGTGTGTGTGTGTGCACACGTGTGTGTGTGTGTGTGTCTGTGCATGTGTGTATGCAAATCCACATGCGTATACGTGTGCACATAGTAGCGATTAATGGTTGTCCCCTTACACACACACCGACAAACCCACACACACACACACACACACACACACACACACACACACACACACACACACACACACACACACACACACACACACACACACACACACACACACACACACACACACGCACACACGCACACACCTTGTCAGATAAAAGCATGAAAAACGGTTTGGAGTGAAAAAGAAGAGGGTGTGTCACAGCAGTTATGGCATTACTTATCTGATCGATACCGTGCAATTACGGAGATTTATGCCACCCCAACATTCCAGCACGAGTTCCCACAGCCACCTGTGGAAATATGATCTGTTTTTAACGTGTTTTAGCGAGGGGAGAGAAGTGTGCATCGTGGAGGAGGAGGTGAAAAAGAGCAACAACAGGAGAGCAGGGGAGAGCAGGGGAGAGGAGGGGAGAGGAGGGGAGAGGAGGGGGAGGTGGACTAGGAGAGTATGGGACAGGTGAGAGGAAGGGAAACGAAGGGAGAGGAGAGGAGGGGAGGAGAGGTGAGACATGGAGTGGAGAGGAGACTGGAGGAGAGGAAGGGGGGGGGAGGAGGGGGAGGTCGACAGAGGGAAGGAGAGGAGAACAAAAGATAGGTGGAGACAAGATGAGGAGATAGGGCAAAGGTGGAAGAGGGGAGGATCAGACAACCGGGGGAGTCTTAGTTTCCACTATATACAGTGGAATACAGTGTAGCCAGCAGAAACACACACAGAACATAGTTTTCCTTTAGGAAGTGCTTGGGTTGTCATTCAGAAAGAAGTCTCTTGGAATGCCAATGTTGAACCGTTTCAGATTGGATTTGATTACATTTGTTTTAATTGATAGTTTTCCGGAAAACTGTTAGAATCTTTTTAAACATATTGTCTATAGACATCAAACCAATTGAATTAACTCAAAATGGAAGAAATCAAAAGAATAATCAACGCGCCAAACACAAGTTGCAGATAGTTTTGCAGGCAAATGTTCATGCATAAATATGAAATCCATGTAAAAAAAAAGAAGAAAAGATTCAAGACATTCTAAATGGTGAAACTAAAAAGAATAGCTACGACCCAAAACACATACGGTGAGACACATGTGACATAAAAGAAGCGAATAAATAGAAATAAGAAATACATGTGAACTCCAGAGGTTGCGACAAGCATACATGTAAACTGATAGCTTCTAACAGCGACTACACAACGGGGAGGTCATACAGCTACCCTATAGGCTCATGTCTGTAAGATAGATGCACATCCGGGACTTCCTGGACGGCGAGCAGAAGAGAGAGAGAGAGAGAGAGAGAGAGAGAGAGAGAGAGAGAGAGAGAGAGAGAGAGAGAGAGAGAGAGAGAGAGAGAGAGAGAGAGAGAGAGAGAGAGAGAGAGAGAGAGAGAGAGAGAGAGAGAGAGAGAGAGAGAGAGAGAGAGAGAGAGAGAGAGAGAGAGAGAGAGAGCATTCCTTGCAGGTGACCTCTTATCATCAGACGCTGCCTGTTGTTTCTGGTCAGTCCCTGGCTGGCCCCGGAGGCACGGAGCCAGGCGACCACCTCGTTGAAGGAGTGATGAGCTGTTTTAAAGCCCCCATCCGCCCAGCCGCCTCTTGCTCCGTGAGCAGACACTGTGATGCTAGCTGTTCCGTGACACGGCCTTCGAAGTCCCCCCCCCCCCTCTGCCCCGATGTCCGACCTCGTGGATCCGGCTGTGACTCAGAGGTCTGAGACACCTGTGCTGCTTTTAATGGAGAATGGCAGGATGATGTCCATTTTTATCCCCTGATGGGCTATCTCCTCCTCAGTGTTTCAAAGCGGTATCGCCTTTTTAGGGTTTTTTTTCACACTGGTTCCTTCATCCATTGTGTTCTTTTTGTTTCTGTTTTGGTTAGTTTTAACATCCCTTTGTTCGTTCTTAAAATCGTCATCTTTTTCCTTTCCATTTTTAGTCCTAGCTGCCGTTTCTGATTTGGATTCCTTCGTTTATATGTTTCTTCTTCTTTATTTCTATTTATTTATCATTATTATTCCATATACTTTTGTCCTTTTCCTCCTACTCGAGCTTGTTATTTCTTTGTTATTTTTATCACTCAGTGTCTTTCTCACATGCGTCAATGACCAGTGAACATGGGTAACAAACAGCAACATGCTTTCGTTCCCATGCATGTGTTTGTCATGACTGACCGACCGGTGCCATGCTACAATGAAATCGTATCCTCCCAAATCTCCCCTCACGGAGGACAGCAGTACATGTGACCGTCTAAGCGGCCATGTTTTGCCCCTGACATACGCTAAGTAATTCAGTCCAGATAGGCCCTGTCAGAGCATGTTTGCGGCGTAATTACCTGAAGTGCCCAGGTTTGATCACATTCATTTACCAAAGGTCAAAGCGTCAGAGTTAGCTTTGGCTCCGATGGGAATTGAGGTCAGAGTAGTTTTACTTCTCGCAAACAACTCTGTGATCTCTGTGATCGTCTTCCTTAAGATGGAACGCAACCTGAGCGCTACACATACACACGCACACACACACACACACACACACACACACACACACACACACACACACACACACACACACACACACACACACACACACACACACACACACACACACACACACACACACACACACACAGACACATTTGGACAAAATTATCTGCATTCATACTAGTCTGTGTCTTATCCACATACGTATAGTGCGTTGAACTGAACAAAAAATCTTCACACAAGAAAACACTTATCTGGCATTGGGCTGCATGCTGCACTGATTTGTCCAGATTAGGATTAATAAGGAATAAAGTAGCATTTTGTGAGAATGCACAGACATGTCAGGGAATTTTGCATCTATGGGTGTGTCTCTCTGTGTGTGTGTATCTGCATGTGTGTCATCAGTTAGATGTTATTTGAAGACGGGGTCTTCCCCATCCGGTTGTCCAACTGAAGAAATGTAATAAACAACTGATATTGAAGCACTTGAGGGCATTTGGGATCTGTCATATTGAAACCGCTCATCAGACAATGCCATTGGTCCGTAATGACACAACTTAGGTCAAACCATTCCAGACCTGGTAACTGTATATACGCTTACCCCTGTACCTATAGAGCTCCTTAACCAGATTTACTGCAATGTGATACAGGAGCTGGTATTAGGTATGGTTGTTGTTGGGTAGCATATGTGTGTGTGTGTGTGTGTGTGTGTGTGTGTGTGTGTGTGTGTGTGTGTGTGTGTGTGTGTGTGTGTGTGTGTGTGTGTGTGTGTGTGTGTGTGCACCTGTGTGAGTGTAAGTGTGTTTGTGCGTGTGAGTGTGTGTGTATCTGCTTGTGTGTGTCTGTGTGTGTTTGCGACATTTGTGTGTGCAAGAGTATGTGTGTGTGTGTTTGCATGCACAAACGTCTTGCTGTGTCCATGCATCATGTCCATGTGTGTTTCTTTGTATGGATGTGTGTGTGCATGCATGTCTTTGCGTGTGTGCGTGCATGTCTGTGCGCAGGCATGTGTCGTGCGCTCATCCGTCACGGGCCTATGCTGAACACTAATCGCTGGTGTGTGTTTGGGTTAAGGATAGGATGTTGGACCAGCCCATCTCTGGGGTCGCTAGGCGGGGGGGGTGGTGTCGGGGGAGAAGAGGAGACAGGGACACGAGCGGCCTCGGGGGTCCCCTCTTGTGTTGGCTGGATGAGAGGAATGCCAGCGTGGATAAACACGCTGCAAGCAACGAGACTACCGCCACACAACTGAAATCAACACTGAGATCAACACAAAAGAGGAGTCAGTCTACAAAACCAGGGGATAGAGAGACAGAGGGGGTCGCATGAGAGAGAGAGAGAGAGAGAGAGAGAGAGAGAGAGAGAGAGAGAGAGAGAGAGAGAGAGAGAGAGAGAGAGAGAGAGAGAGAGAGAGAGAGAGAGAGAGAGAGAGAGAGAGAGAGAGAGAGAGAGAGAGAGAGAGAGAGAGAGAGAGAGAGAGAGAGAGAGAGAGAGGGACTAAGAAGGAAATAGAGAGAGCGAGTGAGTGAATGAGAAATACAAGGCGCTCTTGTAGAACATGCGCCTTGGTTTAGCCCAAAGGGGTTTCAATGTAATGTAAGCGCAATGCTTAGTGTGGAGCACAGCATGTCATGAGTTGATGTAATAATAACAAGTTCATGTTATTCATTTTCGGTGTTTTTGTAGTACATAGTCGTCGGCGCTCACACCTCTGATCCATCGTAGCAACTCAGTAATCTGTGTAACTGCCAGGATATTAATTGTAAAGATGTTAGGGCCTTAATTATAAGTAACCGCATTACACGTCCACTTTCACAGACTATCACACATACTTTTTTTTAATTTTCCACTAACATCGCCGCCAAACAGAAATTAAGTCATTAAGTATTCAACTTTTGTCGTAAGATGTACCTGACCCAATTTATTGGACATGATTGAACGCCACCGTTTTGTAGATTAATGCTCAATAGTTACAGGAACATTACTATAACTACTACTATTAATAATATTATTATGAATTCTTATTAAGTTCTACAAAACTCTAATTAATATTTTCAGTGTTTTGCAGAACAAAACTATTTCATTGAGAAGTTAAAAGAGTAAGGGGGACTGGTTTACTTTCCCACCTCCAAAAATGTTCACTTTTGTAGCCCTGCGTGAGGAGGGTTCAAGCTAATTCGGCAAAAACAGTCTGAACAGCTTAATACATCTGACATGCTAGGAGACACTTTAAGCCAGCTTACTGGCGTGCGAGGCGGAGTGATTAGAATTTGCGTCGTCGAGGTAGAACGCACATGTATTTTGAGGGGGACGGTAATTGAATTGTTTATCCATCGAAATGTGTGATTTGCCGTCGTAATTCCACCTCATGAAAGAGGTTGGGGGAGGGATGGAGACCTCCTCGTCTGTGGTAGGCGTTTGCAATCCTTTACAAATGTGAATGTTGATAAGCAGATCCCAGCAAAGCAAATCTTCCGCCGCACCCGGCTGGGTCTTCCCCCTAATCGTTTTATTTACAGTCACTATGAAAGACACCTCCCCTTTTAATGGTGCTGTGAAATAATAGGCAGCCGAGGAACAATTGGTACAGTCCTAAGCGCATTCCCCCCTTCCATTTTCACATTAGGCTAATCGTGGCGAGGGTAAGGATATAAAGACATCAGTTGGATGAAATGAGCGTAATTGGAGAATAATGTAGTTAGTTTGCTCTAATCTTCTGCATAATATTAAAATGTTTTCAATGCGCCCCAGCTGCAAGCAATCACCCTGCTCCGAGGGGGGAGAGCTGTGGAGAGGAGAGAGAGAGAGAGAGAGAGAGAGAGAGAGAGAGAGAGAGAGAGAGAGAGAGAGAAGAGAGAGAGAGAGAAGAGAGAGAGAGAGAGAGAAGAGAGAGAGAGAGAGAGAGAGAGAGAGAGAGAGAGAGAGAGAGAGAGAGAGAGAGAGAGAGAGAGATACATATTGCAGACAAGAAGAAAATAAATGGTTTGACAAGAAAAAGAATCCCATGAAATTATTCAATTGAAGACATTTGTCAGGATCTCCAAACAATCGCATTCAAAGGCCTTTGGTAGGAGTACAAAAACACAGAGAGGGAGACGGAGAGACGGAGTGAGACAGAGAGAGAGTGTCTGCATCCGTGACTGCCACGGAGCAGTGAACCTGCACCCCATGATGCTGGCTAATTTGTACGAGGGGCTCGTGGGTTGCCAAGACCGGTTATAGTGCTGGTAAAATCAGGAACAGTGGGAACCAAAACTATCAGCAAGGGTTTCTGATACTTCATTTTCTCCATGCTGGGCACAACCTGGTGCACTCTAACCATGTGGATGCCAGCATTGGCCCTGTGCTGCCACGGAACAGAAACCCTTTTGAATACATTAGACAGAGAGAACAATAGCCCGGATGAATTTCATCAAACACGGGCTAAGGTCTGGCTATACTGTGGCCGAATGCGTCGCTTTATCATATTCAAAACCAACCATTATTTAAAATAATAGAAGGTACAGTCCTGGCAGGGTTCCATATACAGCGACATCCATTACATCTGTCACCATTAATGGCCTTTACATTGAAAACTACGAGCTAATGGGCCATGTGGTCCGATACAGTCTCCGATCTACTGTTTTGAGAACGATTTCCATAAAGTCACCGTTGGTTAACGTGCTTGAGACAGAACAAATAAGGCCCTAATGAAGTTAGCATCCTCCGTCGCCATGACACTCCGAGACCAGTTGTGGCAGCGACGGGGAATTCGCTCACCGGGGCCCCACAGTGGATATAAAGGCAATGTTTATTAGTTCCCCCCCAGCCCCAACCCCACCCCCAAACCCCGCCACCCCCCCCCCCCACCCTTTGGCATAGCCTTGACTGTATTTAAAAAAAAACTTGCTCTCAGGCGTCATTTTAAGTGGCGTTATTGTGAGAAAATTATCATGAGACAGTGGAACAAATAACCTTGCAACGTCATGGCTGTCTTCGCTGGGGATCTAAAACAACAACAGAGAATTAATCAAATTAAAAGGAGGCCTTGTTATGCGATTTCAGTTTAATTTCCACAGCCGAGCCCTTCTACTTAGTACTTGACAAAACCTGAAAAAAAGAGCAAGTCACACTTTAAGGGCTCAGTAACAGTGTTAATTTTGGTGAAGAATTATCAATCCTTTAAGCTAATTTGGATAACTTGGGGTACCATAAAGTGGGCTATGAAAACGGAGTAGCCTATTTGCTAAGCTCCCAGCTCTTGCCACACTCCTTTAACGCCACTGGGGCACTAATGCACTTTTGTTTTCCCATGTTGATCATCTGCTATTTAAGACACATTAAACCCTGCAAATTAATATAAATCTATGAAAGCTATTAGTGATTTCCGCTCTGAATCAGGCACCCACACAGGCCCCCGACTGAGGCACCGCGTAGGCCCCTGAATAATTAGTGCACTAATAAAAGGCGAAATCCTCAACCATTGTACCGTTAATAACGCACACACTTGAAGAGTAATGCTGTGTGGCGGACTGCGGACGCGTGTTCCGTCTCCGCTGTCGTTGTTTGACGTGGTGCTGACGGTCAACGTGTCTTTAAAACCCCCTCTTTTCCGCGTCTTCTCAAACACTCCTCTCCATATCTTTCAGTCGCCTCGCTGTAACTCCCCCCCGTTAACCTGCCTCTCATACTTCCACTCGTTCCTTGTGTACCCGTCGTCCTTATCTCCTCTTGTTCCCTCCGTCCTCTCGTCTCTCTCCCCCCTGTTCCTCTCCCCCGTTTCTCCCCCCCCCCCCCCCCCCCCCTGTCCTCCTAGCCAAGCAGTTTAGGCAAGTGCCATATGCCCTGATTAAAGCTAGCGGCAGGCCAAGGAGCAGGGGGAGGTGGTTTTGTCATTAGCCCCTCGCGCGGCGGAGGTGGAAACTCATTTAGCCCCATGCTGGACCTTCATTATGATAGACTTGTATCAGATGGCATCTCTGGCTCCTGGCTAACGGAGGGGGGAAGAGTTCTGTGGCTCGGGCCTCACTCCAGCCACAGCAGGGCAAGAGAAACTTCCAGGGCAATGGAGGGATGCAAGTGAGTGGCCGTTTGAGGAGAGGGGTTGAACCGGTATTGGGATGTAAATATGGAGCGGTGCGCTGGTGCTGTGGTTCAACGGTGGGGTATGGAAGTCAGACGGACTGGGGTTTTATGATGCAGGACTGGGGGGGGGCATTGCCTGCAGTTGGTAGTGTGTGTATGGGATTTGGGTTGAAGAAGGTTTTGCCTTTGTTGGTCACATTAAGTAATGCTCATGGGCGTTTAGGGTAGGGATGGGCGAACCTATGCCCAATGAGAACGGCAGGAGGATTACAGTATCTGACAGTGAAGAGGAGCGTTCACATGCACAATCACCAAAGTGCTTATTTACTTACGAGCTGAATGTACATGCATTCATTCATATTCATTAGTTCATAGACCAAAGCATTGCAAAAAAAAAACATCCAATGCAAGTATTTGTTGCCAGAAGTGATACGATGTCGACCAGTATACAATTGTTTAAATATACATGACTCAATGGGTTAAAAATGGCTTAAGGAAGCCACAAACACATCAACAGAGGATTTTCTTTTTTGTGTACATGCCACTGGGAAGTTGGAAGGTGTGTTGTCAGGTGGAAAAGGCGCCGTTGGATCCGTTTGAGATGAATGAAGCTGATGGTCCTGAAATAGCACCACAGTCTAGAGAGGGCAGAAATGATGATGGTGTTCTCCACAGGCCGTGAGCTAGAAGTGAGAAGGGGTCTTGGAGGCTCTGACTCGGGGTGGTGTAAAAGGGAGAGGAGGAGGAAGGTCTTCGAGTGTGTGTGTGTGTGTGTGTGTGTGTGTGTGTGTGTGTGTGTGTGTGTGTGTGTGTGTGTGTGTGTGTGTGTGTGTGTGTGTGTGTGTGTGTGTGTGTGTGTGTGTGTGTGTGTGTGTGTGTGCGCGGAGGGGTAGGGGGGAGTGGGTACTCAGACGGAGGGAGGGAGGGAGGGCAGTGGGGGAGGCAGGGCCAGATCTGAGCCTGTAGCCCAGTGCCTGTCTGGCAGATGTTGGAGCAGACTGGACAAGTAGAGGGGGGGACACCTCCTACTGACGGCTGGCGGCTACAACTGTGCGTTCCTGACGGACCGAGACCACCTTTCTGTCTCTCTCTCTCTCTCTCTCTCTCTCTCTCTCTCTCTCTCTCTCTCTCTCTCTCTCTCTCTCTCTCTCTCTCTCTCTCTCTCTCGCTCTCGCTCTGTGTGTGTGTGTATCTCTCTCTCCCTCTCTCTCCCTCGCTCTCTCTCTCTCTTGATCTCTCTCTCTCTCTCTCTCTCTCTCTCTCTCTCTCTCTCTCTCTCTCTCTCTCTCTCTCTCTCTCTCTCTCTCTCTCTCTCTCTCTCTCTCTCTTCTCTCTCTCTCTCTCTCTCTCTCTCTCTCTCTCTCTCTCTCTCTCTCTCTCTCTCGCTCTCGCTCTCGCTCTCTCTCTCTCTCTCTCTTTGTCCCTTGCCCTTGTGTGTGTGTGTGTGTGTGTGTGTGTGTGTGTGTGTGTGTGTGTGTGTGTGTGTGTGTGTGTGTGTGTGTGTGTGTGTGTGTGTGTGTGTGTGTGTGTGTGTGTGTCTGTGTGTGTGTGTGTGTGAGTATCTCTCTCTCTCTCTTCCTCCGTCCCTGCCTCTTTTGGCTCCAACTCCTTGTATTTTTCAAGTCAACCCCAGTTCCCATTACTGCTCATACAGCAGTTGCACCTCTTCCACACACATTCACAAATACACAGAGGCGCCTGCCCGGGAGTATAGCGTGGAGAGCGTGTTTGTTGCTGACACATACAAAGAAATAAAAAACATATTAAACACTGTACACACAGGGAGTACGGAAATTATCAGCTTCAAATGTGGCAAAGCAAATGGCTGAAACAAATTCCCTCATGTTTGCTGACAGTAGGGCTACCTCCTGTAATAAAAAGTCAATGAACCGTGAGCAGTCAGTCTATTACAATAACAAAGGCTGGCAAATGTGTCGGTTTCCCACTTTCTGCCATTTTTCTTCTCATAAAGTCATGCCTTTCACACACATTCACGTTCTCTCTCTCTCTCCCTCTCTCTCACACACACACACACACACACACACACACACACACACACACACACACACACACACCACACACACACACACACACACACACACACACACACCACACACACACAACACACACACACACTTACACATCCACACCCACCACACACCACACACACACACATACAAACACACACACACACACACACACACACACACACACACACACACACACACACACACACACACACACACACACACACACACACACACACACACACACACACATACGCACACACCCACACCACACACACACACACACCATTGATAGGCATCAAAGCATGACACAAAAAGGAAGAAAGGAAAAAATGAATACCTAAAGAGAAGCTATCCGACTGTGACAAACCAAATACGCTCCGTAATAGAATTCTCCACCGCGGCAAAACTGATAAGGAAGACAAAACATGACAACAAGCAACATGTGTGCCACTGAGGCGTCGGGTTTCAAAGAACAACACGGCGGCGGTGAGGCTGCGCCGTAGTTCATTGCGCTCCTCCATGAACACGCCATTACGCCACCTGATGTATTAGCATTATCACCTGAGAACACGCCGTGAGCCGGAGAGAAGCTGTGCCTGAGACAACCACACACACACACACACACACTGGCAAACACACAAACACACACATATACACACACAGAAGCACACATACACACGCACACACACAAACACAAAGACACACACACTCGAAAACACACAAACACACACATATACACACCACACACACACACGCACCACACACACATATACACACACAGACACACACATACACACGCACACACAAAAACACAAAGACACACACACACACACACACACTCGAAAACACACAAACGCACACACACACACACACACGCACGCGCACACACACAAACGCACACACACAAATACACACACACACACACATACAAACAATAACACACGCACACACATACACTAGACACTAAAAGGAGCGTGTCTCGACGGCACTATTGGATTCTGCCATTTTTGTAATCGCATTAACCCACTTCCTGCTGAATACAAATTCAATTGTAACTGCCACAATTTTATTTGCCATTTAACCCCCCCCCCCCCCCTTACATCCACCCAACACCACCCCCCCCCCCCTTCTCTCGACCTACACCGTATCGCTTACCAATTCTGGGTATAGGGGCTTGTGTAACCGTATGGAGGCAGAGCCCTCGATTGAGCAGACACACACACAGACACACACACCAACCCACACACACACATGTACAAAACACACACACACACACACACACACACATACACACCATGAAAACGAATAGGAAGTGGCGTTACATGTGTGTGGGAGTTGGACCTGTCATATCTTCTGTCCATCTGTCTGTCTTGATCCCCTCTTCAGTGGTGGATGAGGCTTTTATTTTGCTGCCTGCTTATTGGTTTAACTGGGGCCTTCCATTTGTAAATGGATACGCCTTCACCTTTAGCTCTGCTGTTAAAAAACACGTATGAATCATTAGGGGCACTTCAAATGTAAAAAAACACACACAATGTAAAACAAATGTAAAACATCTGCCTAAGGCTGCTGTGAGTAATTTAAAAAGATGATGATACACGCCATAAAGGCAATCCTGAAAATGTAGCCTGTTATTAATTAGCAAACATACAAATAGCATTATCAAAACAACTGGCACAGTTGTTAGCTGTGCCATTATGGCAATGCTGAATATTATGTGGCCTGTTACTAATACAAATAGCATCATCAAACACTCAACTGACGCTACTAACAACCGTGCCAGCAATTATGATCATGACAAGACATTTGCGTTTTTAATATTTCACAGCCATGTTTAGCGTGCTAATAAACCATCTAACCACACAGCACCTCAGACACATAAGACAAAAATACCCTGTGATTATCTGTCAAATAACGTAAAAATACACTAACAGAACATAAGCATGTTCAGATTTACAATCCACCTGATTAAGCGATTGTTGAAGATACCCAATATACTCTCTACTTGGTAAATTAATTCCCTTTTTTTTAAGGGATGATCATATTGTTTTATTATGTTCCATAAAGCCTCTTAAATCGACGCTTAGGTAAGATCACAATCCTTGGCGATGCTTTACTTTACCGCAAGAACCGTACGCAATTCGGGAAAGTGCAGCAAATTTTGCAACAAACATTATTTCTAAATTATTTATTACATTTCACTGCGTAGTCCCGTGTCCTTCAGGTTTCTGCATGGCTGTCTCCTCAATGGGCTAATGGTTTTCCAGGAGGGGAGGGAGGGAAGGGGAGGTGGGAGATGGAGCCCTAAACAAAGCCAGATGAGAGAGTCAGGAAGCCTTTCAGGACTTCATTAAGGCCCTTCCACTCTCTAAGAGAGGAGGTTAAGATCCTTGCAAGATGGTACTGTTTAGCTGCTTAACGTCAACAGGAATGCTCACACAGCTGCCCCGAGACCCATGCACCGCAACAAGGGCGGGGAAAAAAAGAGAAAAAGAACAGAAAAGCCCAATGTAACAAGTCAACTTCGGCGTAGCGCTCCTTTCTCATGAGCAGGGCCTGCTATCCCGTTACTTGGTCTTAAAGGGTGAAAAGCTAGGCCAATGGGATGAGCTCATGACATTTTTCCGCACGCAGCCAATTCAGTTGGAGCTGGGGTTGTATTAGCTCAAAATCAAATTTAAGGCAATTCACGTTTAATTGGAAAAGTTTGAGGAATCGTGGATTTATAAACAAGGAATATTACTTGACGTTATTTGCAGATTTGTCTGAGGAATAATGACTGCACGTCCGATTTGGTTTCCTTGCCACACAAAGAGAGTGTGTGTGTGTGTGTGTGTGTGTGTGTGTGTGTGTGTGTGTGTGTGTGTGTGTGTGTGTGTGTGTGTGTGTGTGTGTGTGTGTGTGTGTGTGTGTGTGTGTGTGTTGTGTTGTGTGTGTGTGTGTATTCGTGAAGGTGTGTGTGCTGCTTATGTGTGTGTGTGAGAGGGTATTTATGAACATTTACATAACGGAGCAGGTATATTGTTGCACCTGGATGGCTGCCTCTGACACATTGAGCATGGCACCGGCCGGACACTGGTTCCCTTCCTCAAGGAACCCGAGCACCGAAGATCAGATGATCAATAGGATAGCATGGCTTCTGACACGTGTAACTAACATTTTGTGAACTAGAAAACAAGGGGGGTGTGTGTGTGTATGTGTGTGTGTGTGTGTGTGTGTGTGTGTGTGTGTGTGTGTGTGTGTGTGTGTGTGTGTGTGTGTGTGTGTGTGTGTGTGTGTGTGTGTGTGTGTGTGTGTGTGTGTGTGTGTGTGTTTTGTAAGTTGCTGGAAGGGGCCCA
>OLKM01001697.1:95000-102500 GCA_900291075.1 Melanogrammus aeglefinus
CAATGGCTTTTGTGTACGACATTAATACCTTGTAATCAACGGACATGTGTGTAGCTCTACAAACCATTACGTTCAGATTTTGTTCTCTTTCTAATTTTCTTGACTTTGCCCTCTGTCTTTGTTTGTTTCGCTGCGCTGCAGATTGGTTATGGGGTCGCCTTCTCCCCCTCAAAGCCGAATCTTTCATTTGATTTGAGGTAAATATCTATGTCTATATCCCCGGCCAAATCACATCCACATGTCAGGGCCTCGGAGCTGGTAGCCCGGTTGGCACGACAACCGGCTGCGGCCTGGTCTTTATTATTTATTAGCTCTGAATCGCAGACTCATGAAAAGAAAGTGCACCCAGATTTCTACTACAACTTACACACACCTGCGTTGACAAACTCTCGACTCAAACTAAGGTCATTGCGATGACTATAGACCATAATAATTGTGGAACACTGTTACACTGTACAAAAACTCCCTTCATCCTGTCCGTTTCGACCCTCATGGGTGAACGAGTCTGTGTGTGTTTCCCCTGACGTTGACATCGACATCAGCGAGAGCGCCGTTCGCCGGCCCGCCTCGCCGCTCGTCCCGGGCACTTCACCTCAGGGGGGGTGTGGCCTACTCAGGAACTCGACACGGCGCTCTCACATCTAGCAGTTGAGTGACTTCCCTGGCCTTTACCCCCCCACCCCCCTACCAACACCACCACCCCTCGCCCCATACCCCGCACTTGTGAAGGAAACACACCTCTTTGGAGAGAGAGCAGGCGGGGGGGGGGAGGATAGGGTGGGAAGGGATTAAGCAGTTGAAAGGTTATGTGGTAAGTCAACATGAGCCCAGCTCAGCTTTAGCTCAGTGATTGAGCAGTTGTAATTATAGAATACCGCGCTGGGACGCCATTGGTGTGAATCTCCTCTGCCTTGTATTCTTTGGTCTTCTTAAAAATACAAGCAACCCTAGCGAGCAGCTTGGCCCCTTTTTGCTTTAAGAATTGGATGATGATGTGTTTGCACTGCTAATGATATGTAATCAGGTATGTTGTGTTTGTTTGTGAGTCATAGAAAAGCCTTGTGTTCCTCGAAACACATTGGCTTTGTGGGCAGCTTTTTTCGCTCGCTCAGGGTTTTGCGAAGATAGCCCCTAAATCCTTGAGTACACTGTGTTGTTTAATGTCTGCTAGTTTGACTCTATTTTTTGTAAATAGAACCATGCTTTCATTTGCTGTGGACTGTGACGGATAATTTATTTAGGGCATTGTTTGCTAATAATCTCAAAGCCATAAAATAAATATACTGGGGTTGTATGTTTGGAGCGAGAACAGAGCAGTTATGCCCTGCACATGTTGTGTGTGTGCGTTTGTGTCTGTGTGTTAGTGTGTGTGTGTGTGTGTGTGTGTGTGTGTGTGTGTGTGTGTGTGTGTGTGTGTGTGTGTGTGTGTGTGTGTGTGTGTGTGTGTGTGTGTGTGTGTGTGTGTGTGTGTGTGCATTGGTGCACGTGTACATGTGTGTGTCTGTGTGTTTGTGTGTGTCAGAGCATTAGCTGGTACGTGTTACGGTGCGTCGATTTGATATGACACAAATGATTGAACTGATTAAATTAATTATCTCCAAGGGAAACGTAAATATTTCCCAACAATACACCTAGCTTCAAAGCAACACAAATGGTATCAAGTGATGCGAATCTTTAATGGCACATTTGTATAATTACAATGCTACTTATAATTGCATTGCTACTACCTACTTAAAAAATGTTTTTATGAAATAGATCACAGACTAAATAGGAAACATAATTATGCAAATCAAATGGACGTCTTGTAACGGTCTTTTCTGAGGTACCACTTTAGTGTTCTACAGCTACACCTGCTGCTTCCCCAGACACCGTAGTGTTGGAGTCCGCTCCACCCACCTTGTTTTCTTTAAAAACACCTTCAACCTTAACATCCCACTGCACACACAACACCTCTGTACTGAACTGTCCTAAAACTGTTTTCACAGGTTCTTCTGAAAATAATAAGCATGCGAACAAACAAAAACATGTTAATAAATGTACTTCTATATGTTTTAGTCGTCGTGGATAGCTATAGGTTGACTCTTGTGGTTCGACGGAGGCAAAGATAATAAAGAGGTAAAAGATAAGATGGTCTCATTCTTGTGAATTAAAACAATTGTCATTAATATTGGTAGCGTAATCCTGATTGATTGTTCTTTCATATCAAACTCTTGTGCATATTGCAGGGTCTCATGTGTTAATCAAACACACTGAACACATCCAGGGGATGGTTCCTTACCCCATACTGTGAGTGACCTAAATAAAAGGGGAGGGAGAGTGACTGGACCCAGCTCACAGGCCCTGGCTGGCTCCCGAAAAGCCACCTCCAAGCGCAGAAGAACCCTATTTCAGGTCTCTCGGACAAACTGTCACTGTTGACGACATGGGGGGGGAAGGAGGGTGGTCCGGTTAGGTGGTCCTAGCAGGCAGGTGCCTTCGCTTCGGTCCGAGGCCTCTGACCCAATTTCGACACCTTTTTTCGACGGCCTCGGTTAACTCTTCCTCTCGGTCCCCCCCCCACCCCCCCCCCGCCATCTCTTCTCCTCCTCACCCATCCTCTCCATCCTCCCCGCCCTTTCCCCATCCACCCCCGCCCCCACCCACCACACACACACACTCTGCCACCTACAAACTGCCACTTAAACCGCCGCTGAAGATTAATGGTGCCGGCTCGCAGACCTGCTGGCAAACGTCGACTTGAGGAGCGGTACGTGAGAGGAGGTTTGACAAGGGAGGCCCGTTGGGTCCATTTAGGTGACGGCAGTGGGAGGAATGTGTGGCGACCATATTGGTGCTATATATATATATACTGTATGTATATTTATATATATATATATATGGGTCCATGGAGAGTAAAGGCTTGGTGAAGACGTCTGACTGGCTTGGGCTAGTGTAGAGTGGTTGGTCGTACATCACTTTCTCTGAGCTGCTCAACACTTTTGCAAGCTTTATCTTTCTCTCCGGTTCTTTTTCCTGTTGTACCAAGTTATCGTTTGCATCTTTTTTTCCTCTCCCTCTCTCCATTTCTCTCTCTCTCTCACTCTCGCTCTCTCTTTTATTCTTCCGCCTCTTTCGTGTGCCTGCAGGGGCGATAGTAAAAATTCGCTCAAGATCTAAAGGTGTCTGAGAAGCCAGGGGATTGGACAGAAGTTCAAGATGGATGTCATACAAGGAGTTTGTGTTTCAACATGAACTCTTGTTTGTGCTCGTCAGAGGAACCCGCCAGCCATTCCATTTGATGCTGTCTTCGGGTGATGTCCCCCGGGGGGGGGAGACGGGTTTGCCTTCATTCTCTGCCACATTGATGAGTTTCTCCCGGCTTATCCATCGCTATAGGGAAAACATTCATTTGAGGTAATGGCATTTCTCTGCCATCACTAATCACGACGTAATCTTTTTTTTTCTTTCCCTTTGTCTTCATCAATGAAAGAAAAGTTTAACCTCAACAGGATCGGAATTAATGACAAGGTCCAGGAGCCATTTTTCAATATAATTACTGCGGGCGAAAAAAATAAAGGGAGGGGGGGTGCAAAAAAAGTTTTTTGATGGATTTTTTTTTCTTTGAAAATCACCTCCATACTTTTACCTGCATAATTGATAGAGTGCACGTGATTAAGCTAACGAGTCGGTGGCTTAAACTCTGTCCAATGACTCCTAATTACAAATATGTAATACGCACCAACCCTCCTCCACACACTCACACACACGCCTCAATTAGCACTAGAGCAGAAGGTTAAGAATCATTCAATATTCATGCGGATGGTGATATTCAAGGTTAAGCAGACTGGTCATTTAACCTCAGCTTTAAAAGGAAAAGAAAAGACATTCCAGTTAATTGTCTTGAAGAGAGCCACTAACCTACCTGGGGAAAGAGCTTCTTCAAGCCCCTTTTACCGCACACCGTTTTCGCAGGCGGAGTTAAGAGCCTCTGCGGTTCTGCAGCACTCTTCCCCTCATCCTGAACACCTTTCTGTTACAAAAGGCAAGAACACACTTCTTCTATGTGCCTTTTGTCTGTGTGCTGCTGGGTGTCTTGAAGACGAGCAAGCCGATACAGATGCTTCTGCGTTTGAGAACATTTGTTTTTGAGTCATACAATCAAAGTAATAAAAAGAAAAGTCATGTTATAAAGGAACCATTCCGACGACACCCTTGAGAGATTGATTACAGGGTAACTCTGATGCGTTCTTCGTTAAGCTTTGATCCAATTGTATTATCTTCCCTCCCTTCCTCCTTTTAAGTGTTTAATCCAAACGGCTCCGAACAGGAGGGCCCCGCTGAGGAAGCGACGGCGGTGGATCTGTGGACGGATGTGCGCCTGATTGACATTCCTGCAGGCGGAGGACTTAATGGTGCATCCTGGGAAAGCTCTCCACAGATTGTCAGGACTCTTCTTTCATGTGAAGTGGGGATCTGTAACGAAAAAGAAGCAGAAGAAGAAGAAGAAGAAGAAGAAGAAGAAGAAGAAGAAGAAGAAGAAGGAGAAGAATTTGACGAAGGAGACGAAGGAGACGAAGAAGAAGAAGAAGAAGAAGAAGAAGAAGAAGAAGAAGAAGAAGAAGAATGAGACGAAGGTTGGAGTGGATGGCAGGTGGTGAGGGGATGAATGCCAGTGTGTTTATGTTCAAGATCTTGCTCTTGTGTTTGATGTCTTTTGCACCAGACGTCACGGAGAGGAGAGAAATGGAAACCGTTTTTATCCACGGGAGCTAATATTTATTCAAGCCCAGATCTATTTGAAGACTCAATGACACAAGAGGTCGTCCCGCTGGATAAGAGCAATGGCTTTGTACCATTGTTTACATTTCACGGACTCGCACAGGCACACGCACGCACGCACACAAACACACATGCTCACGCAGCCCTGCACACCTAACAAGCTCATAATCTAAATTGTTGTCATACTGTGGCTATAGGCGTTAAAGACGGGTGGGGGGAGGGGGGCAGGGGTTGGGGCTACAAATCCATCTCTTTGTCTTCAGGTCCCTCTCCGGAAGAAGAATGTGTGTTGACCACTAACCAAGACGGGCCCTGCATTTGGCCCTGTCAGCAGTGGGGGACCGCAGCACGGAGACCTGGGACTGGAGACTGGGACGGGAGCCCAGTGCCCGGGAGCGCTAGGCCCCAGCGCTGCCCCGGCACTGGGCCCCGGCAGTGCAGCCCGGCCCGGCCCGGCCCGGCCCGGCTCGGCCTAGCTGTGCTTCGCTCAGCCCCACCGCATCAGCACCCCCCCCTCCCCACCCCCCCCCCCCCCGCCCTCTGGCACCTTCACCAGCTGCGCTTTTTTGGCTCCAGCGGCTAGGTGTGTGGTGCGTTGCCCTGGCTGGAACCCCACCCCCACAACCGCTCCCATTTTCCTCCTCTCTCTCCTCCTTCCCCTCCGTCCGTCTCTATACACGTCTCTCACCACCGGGCTCGCTGGCCCCTTCTTGGCTTGTTCTCTCATTGTCCCCATTCCATCGATTGCCCTCTCTTGCACTTTTTTTTTTATATCTCTCTCCCTCTCGCCTTTCTCTCTCTCGCCTCTGTCTCTTTCGCTCTCTCTCTCTCTCTCTCTCACCTGCTCATTCCATTTCTCTCTCCTCCTCACTCTCCCTCTCTCCTTCTCACTCTTTTTCTCTCTCCCTCTCTCTCCCACTCATCCTCCCTCTCTCTCTCTCTCTCTCTCTCTCTCTCTCTCTCTCTCTCTCTCTCTCTCTCTCTCTCTCTCTCTCTCTCTCTCTCTCTCTCTCTCTCTCTCTCTCTCTCTCTCTCTTTCTCTCTCTCTCTCTCTCTCCATCTCTCTCACCGTCTCCCATGCCAAACAGTGGGGTTGTAATAGTGCCCAGCAATTACTGAGTTGGCATGTGCTGCATTGTTTACTCACAGACCTATTCCTACTGGACTTTATTAAAACACCATCTGCCGACCGCTCCGGAATGGTGAAGAGGAGTTTGTTGGCTTTTTTGTGCGGAGGAGGAGGAAAAAGAAGGAGGAGGGGCAGAGGGGTGGGAGGAAGAGAAGGAGGACGAGGAATAGAGAGAGAAAAAAGGCAGTCGATTTGGCTTGGAGAGTGGAAGAAGAAGGGATGGAGTCCAGGCTTCACGCAGAGAGTGTGGGCTGCCATCTCTTGTCAGAGGGACATCTAAATGAGAGAGGCTCGCAAAATGAGATTTAGGGGTATGGGGAGATTGGGTAATTGGGGAACATGGAGAAGGAAGGGTTGATTCCAGGAGAGGGTATGGCTCACTGGTTGGAGTTGTTGACTGCATACGTCCCCAGGAAGCCCGTTGCGTTAGTCTATGTGGATGTGCAGGAATCTATGAGAACCGAGTGGTGTTGTGTCCGTGTTTTTCATGTTGTCCTCTGGGATCTAAAAAATATATATGTATTTTTTTTTTAAAATACTTACTTCTGGGTAAAACTTGTATACATACCATGTATTGGCACACATCAACTTTGCATCTGGCAGTTTATAATTACCAAAAAACAACGTTTTCTACTCCTGATCCGCCTTTGACCTGAAGAAAAATCGTGGGAGAAAATATAGATCTGGTCATCAGGTGTGTTCCCTTGTACACCCCCTCTCTCTCTCTCTCTCTCTCTCTCTCTCTCTCTCTCTCTCTCTCTCTCTCTCTCTCTCTCTCTCTCTCTCTCTCTCTCTCTCTCTCTCTCCTCTCTCTCTGTCTCTCCCTCTCTGTCTCTCTCTCTCTCTCTCTCCTCCTCTCTCTCTCTCCCTCTCTCTCTCTCTCTCTCTCTCTCTCTCTCTCTCTCTCTCTCTCTCTCTCTCTCTCTCTCTCTCCCTCTCTCCCAATCTCTGTAATGACATTGAGAGTTGGTTATTTCATTAGTTGTAATTCGTTAAGGGACGTGTCATTTAGGACAGGAGTCTGCCATGATTGGATGGCCACTCGTGGGAGGGGCGGGACGGCGCTGGTTTAAGCCAGATCAATTAGTACAGACACTTGGCGAGGAGTGGTCTTGGCATGACACCCATGTAACTACACCGGTGTGTTTGGTCGGTGTGTGTGTTGTTGTGTGTGTGTTTTCAAATAAAGTCAACTTAAAAAGCTGACACAGAGACATATATGATAGGAGAAAACTGAGGATTTGTTGGTTTTTACATGTACACTTATTTAAAAGAACAACCTAAGTATACTCAAAATGAACTCTGATACCAACGTATACTATTGTTAAATATTTAGCCGCTTTATGGCTGTGAGATACAGGCCTTACAGGAATACAGATATACAGGAATACAGTAGAAGGGGTTTGGATGCCTTGCTCAAGGAGACCCGGGAGTCGACCTGGTCCCTTTTGGCCGAGAGTGAATCCCCTGAAGACTCTCACGAGGAGTGATTGAGATCAACAGTACAACCAGTACAGATCTGTAACGTGTACTGCAGAGCACATTACATCGACTTATTATGTTGCCTCATTTATCAAGTGCACTGGAGCAGTAATTATTAGCCAATTGAAACC
>OLKM01001697.1:107500-112391 GCA_900291075.1 Melanogrammus aeglefinus
GGGGGGGGGTCACTACAATAGTTGAATTGTCACCCTGGATAAGAGGTTTTGGGGGGGGGGGGGGCGGTTGGGGGATAGGAGGAGGAGAAATGGCTCAGTGAAAGATGGGGTCTCTTGGCTTGTCAAGAGTGGTACAACAAGTGGCCATGAGGGTTTCTTTTAAGGGGGTGGCCTGGTCATTAGCGAGGGATGATAAAGAGATCTTTATGTTGTTAGGAGTGCAGAAGGATGTGTCTGGAGTGACGTGGCCGTTTAACCCCTTCAGCCTACTCTGTTTGGTTACTGGAAGGAGTCTGACGCTGAGACATTTCTGGATGAAATTGCACGAAACCAAAAATAAACCAAATGTTATTTTCTTATGACTGAAACAAAGCAACCAACTGGAAATTAACTACCAGATGCTGATGTTTTAGTGGGCTTTTTCCCATAAATAAGTAATTGCATGACTATAAGTTACATTACTTGTAGATTACTGAATCTACAAGTTTATCCATCATGTTTCCTGAAGCCAATTATGGTCAACATGGCTGTGAATTTAATATATAAAGCACAGGTGAGTCAACAACTTAAAAAACTGAACAGCATTTCGGTTTTATTAAGGACTTTGCAAATGTTCTCTCTGAACTGTTCCAATAAGTGTTAAAAATACAAGTTTCTAAATTTCAACTTATTATATTTGGGATGCACATTAAAGATGAATCAGAAGACAGGATTGCAGACAGTAATGTGTGTTGGACGTAGATGATGCAGAGAACACAACAATGTTTACAAAACATCCCACGACATGAAGTAGAACAGACATCGCTACTCATACTGCTAAATGCTACACCCACTACAGTCGCAATATAATATGTAATATTTGATTTGCCATTTTGTACAGTACACCAGGCATTCAGTTTTTTTGGAGAGCGTTCACATTCCACCCAGAGAAATTGGCACCCTTACTATTTTCTATGCTAATCGGTAACGGTCCGCGACATAGTCACACAGTTGTGCACCAAAAAGCACACTAAAATTCCGCGAGCTGGTATGTCACAGCGTTTGAGTTTACATTCATCAATCTGCCGCATTCATCCACACTTTGTGAGCAGGATCTGCGGTTCGGTTACATGGTGCCAGTGGATCCCCGGCCTTGTGACAGGATGAGCCTTGATCCACAATGGGTGTCATTGGATAACGGCTAGGATACTCAATGGGCTTTTGATATCATCAGTACAGACAAACTGTCTCAAAATTCCCCCTGTCGCTCTTTCAAACGCTGGATGATAAACTGAACAATGTGTCAGATCAAGCTTGACATTCAGATATTTTCTTGTCTTTTTTTTTTCCGTTGGAGATATTTTAAACAAGGCGGATGTTACGTGATTGCATGGTGGAGCTTCAGGATTGCAAAGTGGAGTTGAGGGAGTTCAGTGACTGTCCGCAGTGGCCGGTGTTTTGCCTGGCATTCAGGGAACAGCAAAACAACAGCAACCAGGAATTATCAAGAGCAGCAAAAAACATCTCAAGGTTCACTACTTTGCCCTCTAAATTATTTGTGTAGCTAATTTCATGAAGCATAATTGGCTAGTCATAATAGGTGGTGTTTTTTGCTGCAGTTGTGTACCTGCATGCACCTTTTGGAAGTAGTTTACATGTCTCCGGCTAATTATCCAATGGGAGGGGGGTTTGCACACAACAAATGGTAGGACACACAGACACACATACACACACAAGCACACACAACTCACACAAACAACCACATACATACAAGCTCTCATACGCACACACACACATACACACACACACACACACACACACACACACACACACACACACACACACAAACACACACACGCACGTGCACACATGCATTTAGTTACAAACAGATTGCAACAATTTCCTGTAAATATTCCTGTGCTGTAGATATTTATATTTCCGTATTCAGTGCAGAGCCCTACCATGTTGACATACAAATGCCCACAGCACCTTAACTCCCACAGACACACATGTGCAGACAAGCACAGAATACTACACACACAACTACACACACACACACACACACACACACACACACACACACACACACACACACAACACACACACATACTACACACACACACACACACACACACACACACACACACACACACACACACACACACACAGACATGCGGACAAACAGTGAGATTGAAACAGTGATAGAGGAGGTTTAATGGGGGCTCGGGGTGTGGGTGTGGGTGGTGGAGGGTCCATTTGACTCAGTCCCAGCGTCTTCTGTCTTCTTGCCAGTCTAGTTTTGACATCGAACAGACTGACAGGCCCCCACCATTACACCCACGCGCATGTGCATGTGTTTGATTGTTTGTGTGTTTTTGTGCGCGCGTGTGTGTTTGTGTGTGTGTCTCTTTGTGTTCATGTGTTTTTGGTATGATTCATTAGCGCTGGTGTAGATAGTGTGTACCCATCTGTTTTGAAGGCAGATTAGTAAAGGATTCCTCTGTGTGTTCCTATGTGTGTGGTGTGTGTGTGTGTGTGTGTGTGTGTGTGTGTGTGTGTGTGTGTGTGTGTGTGTGTGTGTGTGTGTGTGTGTGTGTGTGTGTGTGTGTGTGTGTGTGTGTGTGTGCGTTCATGGGATCCAGCCACACCAGGTGGATCTCATTGAAATCTCATTTCGGAGCGAGTGGGGTAAACATCCCCGGCCAGGGGAGTGACTGGGAGTTACTGGGAGGGGACCCTTCGTTCCAACATAGTTCTGGCCGTGCATTCTCTACTGCTCATTTGTCCAGAAATGTGTATAAAATGTCAGTATGGACGCACACAACCAGCGGCTTTGTAATGCGTGCCATGCTCATGGTCTTCGTCAGTTAGCCAGTGGTGTCATGGGGATATGAACGGGTGAGGATGACGGGTGAGATGTCTGCAAAACAGGAACAAATCAGACGGAATACAGAAAGGAGAAAGTACGGGAATATACTGAATGTGGCATTATGTATAGATATGGTAATATAAATATATAGATACATATAATTTACATCTGTATACATCTTTTTTATGGCTGTATATCTGTATGCTTTTTTTATCCGCCCCCCAAAAATGAATTATAGGAATAAAGTTCATAAAGAAAAAACGCAATATCTCTCTCTCTCTCTCTCTCTCTCTCTCTCTCTCTCTCTCTCTCTCTCTCTCTCTCTCTCTCTCTCTCTCTCTCTCTCTCTCTCTCTCTCTCTCTCTCTCTCGCTCTTTCTCCCCGTCTCATAAATATATATGCATTTCTAAAGTAAGTTAGTCATAAATATGATTATACATAAGTAATAAACAGAGCTCGTCTTTGAAGCCGGAGCACAGCGACCTGCCATGGAGGAAGCAGTTACAGGCAGCGAAGGCAGCCCTGTCTCCTCCCTCCGTTACACTTAGTCGGATAATTGGAAATGCGAGGGCATTAACTCCGACGGGATTAAGAAGGGGGAATTAAATATGTTAATCCCCAAAATAGGTAAATAGCCCCGCCGATACAATAACCAATTTCTAGGGTTTTCCTCCCCCGAGGACATGTCTGTCTTTGAACGCAGCCCGCGCTCACACACCACCCTGACACACACACACACACACACATGTCACGTCGACACACACACACAAACACACAGGCACAAACACACACACACACACACACACACACACACACACACACACACACACACACACACACACACACACACACACACACACACACACACACACACGCACGCACACTAATAACACCCTTGAACGTATATTTTTGCATCCAAGTGTGCAACACAATGGCCTGTATTGGTTATACATCACACACACACACACACACACACACACACACACACACACACACACACACACACACACACACACACACACACACACACACACACACACACACACACACACACACACACATAAACACACACTTGACCCAAGGGTATGTAATGGACGGACATGTAAGTAAGCATGCTTGTACAAAGACACACACACACACACATGCACATCACATCAGGAGGCTTAACATCAAGTCTGTTTTGTTTAAAAACTCCTCAAATCCTGCTCTCCTGTCTGCTCCTCTTGCTTCTCTCCTCTCCTCTCTGCAACTCTCCTCTCATCGGATCCTCTGCTCTTCTGCTCTCTGTTCCTCTCCTCTCTTCTCCTCTCCTACCCACTCCTTTCTGCTCCTCTACTTTCTGCTCCGCTCCTCTCCTCTCCTTTCTGCTCCTCTCCTTTCAGCTCCTCTGCTCTCTGCTCCACTTTGTTCCCATATCCTCCTCTCAGCTTGTTTCCTCTCCTCTCCTCTCTGCTCCTCTCCTCTCTGTTTCTCTCCTCTCCTCTCTGCTCTCTGTTCCTCTCCTCTTTGTTTATCTCCTCTCCTCTCCACTCTGTTCATCTCTTCTCCTCTCCTCTCTGTTCCTCTCCTCTCCTCTCCTTTCTGTTCCTCTCCTCTCTGTTCCTCTCCTCTCTGTTCCTCTCCTCTCCTCTCCTCTCCTCTCCTCTCCTCTCCTCTCCTCTCCTCTCCTCTCCTCTCCTCTCCTCTCCTCTCCTCTCCTCTCCTCTCCTCTCCTCTCCTCTCCCTCTCCTCTCCTCTCCTCTCCTCTCAGTTACTCTCCTCTCCTCTCTTTTTCCTCTCCTCTCCTCTCCTCTCCTCTCCTCTCCTCTCCTCTCTCTCTCTCTCTGTTCCTCTCTCCCTCTCTCCTCTCCCTCTCCCTCCTCTCCTCTCCTCTCTCTCTACCTCTTGTAGGCCAATCCCCTTTGCCCTGTTGCTCAATAATCTCAGTAAGTGGAAGCAGCCTTTCCCCTGGCCGCTGCAGGGCCTGGTTTCACCCTGTGGTGGGCAGAGGTTCTGAAAGGGAAGGTGATTCTTTTTACTGAGGGCATTAAGACAGTGTTAGGA
>OLKM01001698.1:0-20000 GCA_900291075.1 Melanogrammus aeglefinus
TTTTTATTGCCCGATATCAGAAAAAAACAAAAAGGGGTAACACTGTCAGTTTTTCATCTTTACAAAGCGTAAGGGGTAACCACTGTTGTTTTTTTTTTTTGCACCGATTATCAAATAAAACATAAGGGGTAACCACTGTTGTTTTTTATTGCCCGTCAATCAAATAAAACATAAGGGGTAAAACTGGTCGTTTTTTTATTGCCCATGCAACAAATAAACGTAAGGGGTAACACTTGTCGTTTTTTTTGCCCATTCAACAAAAAAGACGTATGGGGTACACAACGTAATTTTTTATTGCCGCGATATTCGAAAAAAAAACATAAAGGGGTAACACTGTCGTTTTATGTTAGCCCGTCAATCAATAAAACATAGGGGTAATACTGGTTGTTTTTTATCAAGAAAAGCAATAAGGGATAACACTGTCGTTTTTTAATTGCCCGCATCAAAAAACGCATAAGGGGTACACTGGTCGTTTTTTATTGCCCGTCATCATAATAAACATAAGGGGGTACATTGTCGTTTTTTATCGGTCCGTTACCAAATAAAACATAAGGGTAACACTGTCGTTTTTAATACTGCCCGTCATCAAGACTAAAACATAGGGGTACAACTGGTCGTTTTTTTGTATCAAAGAAAACTAAGGGGTAACACTGTCGTTTTTAAATTACAAAACGTAAAGGGGTAACACCTGTTTTTTTTTGCCCGCATATCAACGTAAAACGCATAATAGGTAAGAATGTCGTTTTTTTTAATTAAATAATTTTGTTTTTTAGCTCAGGTGGTTAGAGCAGTTTGTCACCTAAACCAATAGGTTGCTAAGTGTCGATCCCCAGCTTCTCCTAGCTGAGTGGTTTGTGTGTCCCTCAGTATGACCTGAACCTAACTGTGTCTTTTCATCAAAAATAAAACGTAAGGGGTAACACTGCGCTTTTTTATCCTGGTTCTTTTTTTATTGCCCGACATCAAAAAAAACACAAGGGGTAACACTGTCGTTTTTTATTGCCCGTCATCTAACAAAACAAAAGGGGTAACACTGTCGTTTTTTATTGCCCGTCAACAGATAAAACGTAAGGGTTAACAATGTCGTTTTTTATCAAACAAAACATAAGGGGTAACACTGTCGTTTTTTATTGAATAAATAATTGTTTATTAGCTCAGGAGGTCTAGCAGTTGACACATAACCAATACGTTGCTAGTTCGATCCCCAGCTTTCATCTTAGCCTGAGTGTTGTGTGTCCCTGATTATGATAAACCCTTGAAACCTGTGTCTGGTGTCTTTTATCAAATAAAAAGTAAGGGGTAACACTGTTCGTCGTTTTTTATTGCCCGTCATCAAAGATCAAAACGTAAAGGGGTAACACTGTCGTTTTTTCTTATCAAACAAAACGTAAGGGGTACACTGTCGTTTTTTATTGCCCGATATCAAATAAAAAACATAAGGGTAACACTGTTCTTTTTTTTTAATCTTACAAAACGTAAGGGGTAACACTGTCTTTTTTTTGCCCGTCATCAATAAAACATCAAAGGGTAACACTGTTGTTTTTTATTGCCCGTCCATCAGATAAAACATAAACGGGCGTAAAAAAAATAACACCGTCGTTTTTTATCAAACAAAACTTTAAGGGGTAACACTGTCGTTTTTTATTGGCCCGTCATCAAATAAAACATAAGGGGTAACACTTGTCCTTTTTTATTCCCATCAACAAATAAAACGTATTGGGGTAACAACTATGAAATTTTTATCGCCCCGAATATCAAAAAAAACATAAAGGGGTAACACTGTCGTTTTATATCAAAGAAAACATAAGGGTAACACTTCGTTTTTTATTGCCCCCGACTCAAATAAACATCATAAGGCTTAACAACTGTTGTTTTTATTGCCCGACATCCAAAAAAACATAAGGGGTACACTGTCGTTTTTTTATTGCCCGTCATCATAAAAAAATAGAGGGGTAACACTGTTGTTTTTTATTGCCCCGACATCAAAAAAAACACAAAGGGTAAACACTGTCTGTTTTATTGCCCGAACATCAATAAAAACATAAGGGCTAACACAGTTGTTTTTTATTGTTATTCCCCGACATCAAAAAAAAACATAAGGGTTAACACTGTCGTTTTTTTATTGCCCGTCATCAAATAAAACGTAAGGGGTAACACTGTCATTTTTTATCGGCCGTGATCAAATAAAACATAAGGGGTAACACTGTCGTTTTTTATTGCCCGTCATCAAATAAAACATAAGGGGTAACACCTGTCGTTTTTAATTGCCCGTCATCAAATAAAACATAAGGGGTAACACTGTCGTTTTTTATTGCCCGTGATCAAATAAAACATAAGGGGTAACACTGTCGTTTTTTATCAAATAAAACATAAGGGGTAACACTGTCGTTTTTTATCAAATAAAACATAAGGGGTAACACTGTCTTTTTTTTTGCCCGATATCAAATAAAACATAAGGGGTAACACTGTTGTTTTTTATTGCCCGTCATCAAATAAAACATAAGGGGTAACACTGTCGTTTTTTATTGCCCGTCATCAGATAAAACGTAAGGGGTAACACTGTCGTTTTTTATTAAATAAATAACTTTGTTTTAGCTCAGGAGGTAGAACAGTTATCACCTAACCAATAGGTTGCTAGTTCGATCCCCAGCTGCTCCTAGCTGAGTGTTTGTGTGTCCCTGAGTATGACCCTGAACCTAACTGGTGTCTTTTATCAGATAAAACGTAAGGGGTAACACTGTCGTTTTTTATTGCCCGATATCAAAAAAAAACAAAAGGGGTAACACTGTCTTTTTTTATCTTACAAAACATAAGGGGTATCACTGTTGTTTTTTGTTGCCCGTCATCGAATAAAACAAAAGGGGTAACACTGTCGTTTTTTATTGCCCATCAACAAATAAAACGTAAGGGGTAACACTGTCGTTTTTTATTGCCCATCAACAAAAAAACGTATGGGGTAACAACGTAATTTTTTATTGCCCGATATCGAAAAAAAACATAAGGGGTAACACTGTTGTTTTTTATTGCCCGTCATCAAATAAAACGTAAGGGGTAACACTGTCGTTTTTTATCAAACAAAACGTAAGGGGTAACACTGTCGTTTTTTATTGCCCGTCATCAAATAAAACACAAGGGGTAACACTGTTGTTGTTTTTATCTGTCGTCATCAATAAAAACGTAAGGGGTAACACTGTCGTTTTTCATCAAACAAAACGTACATAGGGGTAACACTGTCGTTTTTTATTGGCCCGTCATCCAATAAAAATAAGGGGTAACACTGTCGTTTTTTATTGCCCATCAACAAATAAATACGTATGGGGTAACCACTATAATGTTTTTATCTGCCCCGATATCAAAAAAAAACATAAGGGGTAACACTGTCGTTTTATATCAAAGAAAACATAAGGGGTAACACTGTCGTTTTTTATTGCCCGACATCAAATAAAACATAAGGGCTAACACTGTTGTTTTTTATTGCCCGACATCAAAAAAAACATAAGGGGTTACACTGTCGTTTTTTATTGCCCGTCATCAAATAAAACATAAGGGGTAACACTGTTGTTTTTTATTGCCCGACATCAAAAAAAACATAAGGGGTAACACTGTCGTTTTTTTTTGCCCGACATCAAATAAAACATAAGGGCTAACAAAGTTGTTTTTTATTGCCCGACATCAAAAAAAACATAAGGGTTAACACTGTCGTTTTTTATTGCCCGTCATCAAATAAAACGTAAGGGGTAACACTGTCATTTTTTATCGGCGGTGATCAAATAAAACATAAGGGGTAACACTGTCGTTTTTTATTGCCCGTCATCAGATAAAACATAAGGGGTAACACTGTCGTTTTTTATTGCCCGTCATCAAATAAAACATAAAGGGTAACACTGTCGTTTTTTATCGGCCGTGATCAAGTAAAACATAAGGGGTAACACTGTCGTTTTTTATCAATCAAAACATAAGGGGTAACACTGTCGTTTTTTATCAAATAAAACATAAGGGGTAACACTGTCGTTTTTTATTGCCCGATATCAAATAAAACGTAAGGGGTAACACTGTTGTTTTTTATTGCCCGTCATCAAATAAAACATAAGGGGTAACACTGTCGTGTTTTTTATTGCCCGTCATCAGATAAAACGTAAAGGGTAACACTGTCGTTTTTTATTAAATAATATAACTATTGTTTTAGCCTCAGGACGGTAGAACAGTTTATCACCTAACCATAGGTTGCTAGTTCGATCCCAGCTGCTCCTAGCTGAGTGTTTTGTGTGTCCCTGAGTATGAGACCCTGAACCTAACTGGTGTCTTTTTATCATGCATAAAAACGTAAGGGGGTAACACTGTCGTTTTTTATTGCCCGACATCAAAAAAAAACAAAAGGGGTAACACTGTCTTTTTTTATCCTTACATAAACATAAGGGGTATCACTGTTGTTTTTTTGTTGCCGCCGCCAATCGAATAAAACAAAAAAGGGGTAACACTGTCGTTTTTTATTGCCCATCAACAAATAAAACGTAAGGGGTAACACTGTCGTTTTTTATTGCCCATCAACAAATAAAACGTATGGGGTAACAATGTAATTTTTTATTGCCCGATATCGAAAAAAAACATAAGGGGTAACACTGTTGTTTTTTATCAAAGAAAACATAAGGGATAACACTGTCGTTTTTTATTGCCCGACATCAAAAAAAGCATAAGGGGTAACACTGTCGTTTTTTATTGCCCGTCATCAAATAAAACATAAGGGGTAACATTGTCGTTTTTTATCGGCCGTTACCAAATAAAACATAAGGGGTAACACTGTCGTTTTATACTGCCCGTCATCAAATAAAACATAAGGGGTAACACTGTCGTTTTTTATCAAAGAAAACATAAGGGGTAACACTGTCGTTTTTTATCTTACAAAACGTAAGGGGTAACACTGTCTTTTTTTTGCCCGATATCAAGTAAAACGTAATAGGTAAGAATGTCGTTTTTTATTAATTAAATAATTTTGTTTTAGCTCAGGTGGTAGAGCAGTTGTCACCTAACCAATAGGTTGCTAGTTCGATCCCCAGCTTCTCCTAGCTGAGTGTTTGTGTGTCCCTCAGTATGACCCTGAACCTAACTGGTGTCTTTTCTCAAATAAAACGTAAGGGGTAACACTGTCGCTTTTTATCTGTCTTTTTTTATTGCCCGACATCAAAAAAAACATAAGGGGTAACACTGTCGTTTTTTATTGCCCGTCATCTAATAAAACAAAAGGGGTAACACTGTCGTTTTTTATTGCCCGTCAACAGATAAAACGTAAGGGGTAACACTGTCGTTTTTTATCAAACAAAACATAAGGGGTAACACTGTCGTTTTTTATTGAATACATAATTGTTTATTAGCTCAGGAGGTCTAGCAGTTGACACATAACCAATACGTTGCTAGTTCGATCCCCAGCTTCATCTAGCTGAGTGTTTGTGTGTCCCTGATTATGACCCTGAACCTGTCTGGTGTCTTTTATCAAATGAAACGTAAGGGGTAACACTGTCGTTTTTTATTGCCCGTCATCAGATAAAACGTAAGGGGTAACACTGTCGTTTTTTATCAAACAAAACGTAAGGGGTAACACTGTCATTTTTTATTGCCCGATATCAAATAAAACATAAGGGGTAACACTGTCTTTTTTTATCTTACAAAACGTGAGGGGTAACACTGTCTTTTTTTTTGCCCGTCATCAAATAAAACATAAGGGGTAACACTGTTGTTTTTCATTGCCCGTCATCAGATAAAACGTAAGGGGTAACACTGTCGTTTTTTATCAAACAAAACATAAGGGGTAACACTGTCGTTTTTTATTGCCCGTCATCAAATAAAACATAAGGGGTAACACTGTTGTTTTTTATTGCCCATCAACAAAATAAAACGTATGGGGTAACACTTAATAATTTTTATTGCCCGATATCAAAAAAAAACATAAGGGGTAACACTGTCGTTTTATATCAAAGAAAACATAAGGGGTAACACTGTCGTTTTTTATTGCCCGACATCAAATAAAACATAAGGGGTAACACTGTTGTTTTTTATTGCCCGACATCAAAAAAAACATAAGGGGTAACACTGTCGTTTTTTATTGCCCGTCATCAAATAAAACATAAGGGGTAACACTGTTGTTTTTTATTGCCCGACATCAAAAAAAACACAAGGGGTAACACTGTCGTTTTTTATTGCCCGACATCAAATAAAACATAAGGGCGAACACAGTTGTTTTTTATTGCCCGACATCAAAAAAAACATAAGGGTTAACACTGTCGTTTTTTATTGCCCGTCATCAAATAAAACGTAATGGGTAACACTGTCATTTTTTATCGGCGGTGATCAAATAAAACATAAGGGGTAACACTGTCGTTTTTTATTGCCCGTCATCAAAAAAAACATAAGGGGTAACACTGTCGTTTTTTATTGCCCGTCATCAAATAAAACATAAGGGGTAACACTGTCGTATTTTTATGGCCGTCATCAAATAAAAACATAAGGGGTAACACTGTCGTTTTTTATTGCCCGATATCAATAAAACATAAGGGGTAACACTGTCGTTTTTTATCAAATAAAACATAAGGGGTAACACTGTCGTTTTTTATTGCCCGTCATCAAATAAAACATAAGGGGTAACACTGTTGTTTTTTATTGCCCGTCATCAAATAAAACATAAGGGGTAACACTGTCGTTTTTTATTGCCCGATCATCAAATAAAACATAAGGGGTAACACTGTCGTTTTTTATTGCCCGATCATCAAATAAAACGTAAGGGGCTAACACACGTCGTTTTTTATTGCCCGATCATCAAAAAAAACATAAGGGGTAACCACTGTTGTTTTTTTATCGGCGAGTGATACAAATGATAAACATAAGTCGTACACTTGTCTTTTTTATTGCCCGTCATCAGAAAAAAAGCATAAGGGGTAAACACGTGTCGTTTTTTTATTGCCCGTCATCAAAATAAAACATAAGAGGGTAAACACTGTCGTTTTTTATCGGCCGTGATCAAATAAAACATAAGGGGTAACACTGTCGTTTTATACTGCTCATCAAATAAAACATAAGGGGTAACACTGTTGTTTTTTATCAAAGAAAACATAAGGGGTAACACTGTCGTTTTTTGCCGAATCATACAAAAACATAAGGGGATACACTGTCTTTTTTATTGCTCGTCCCTAGATAAATCATAGGGGTAACTTGTTCGTTTTATATTGCCGTCTCAGATAAAAAGGGAAGGGTAACAATGTCGTTTTTTATTAAATAAATGAACTTTGTTTAGCCTCAGGTGGTAGAGCAGTTGGTCACCTAACCAATAGGTTGCTAGTTCGATCCCCAGCTGCTCCTAGCTGAGTGTTTGTGTGTCCCTGAGTATGACCTCTGAACCTAACTGGTGTCTTTATCTAAATAAAAACGTAAGGGGTAACACTGTCGCTATCTGTCTTTTTTTATTGCCCGATATCAAAAAAACACAAGGGGTAACTATCGTCGTTTATTGCCCGTCATCTAATAAAACATAAAGGGGTAACACTGTCGTTTTTTTATTGCCCCCCGTCAGACAGATAAAACGTAAGGGGTAACACTGTCGTTCTTTTATCAATACAAAACACTAACGGGGTAACACTGTCGTCTTTTTTATTGACAAACACATAATTGTTTAATTAGCTCAGAGACGTCTAGCGTTTGAACTTAACCATCACGTTGCTAGTTCGATACCCAAGCTTCACTAAGCTGAGCTGTTTGTGTGTGTCTCCTGAATTATGACGCCTGACCTGTCTGGTGTCTTTTATCAGATGAAAACGTTAGGGGGTAACACTGCGTCTTTATAGCTCTATCAGCAGACTAAAACGTAAGGGGTAACACTGTCGTTTTTTATTGCCCGTCATCAAATAAAACACAAGGGGTAACACTGTTGTTTTTTATTGCCCGTCATCAGATAAAACGTAAGGGGTAACACTGTCGTTTTTTATCAAACAAAACGTAAGGGGTAACACTGTCGTTTTTTATTGCCCGTCATCAAATAAAACATAAGGGGTAACACTGTCGTTTTTTATTGCCCGTCATCAGATAAAACATAAGGGGTAACACTGTTGTTTTTTATCAAAGAAAACATAAGGGGTAACACTGTCGTTTTTTATTGCCCGTCATCAAATAAAACATAAGGGGTAACACTGTCGTTTTTTATTGCCCATCAACAAATAAAACGTATGGGGTAACACTATAATTTTTTATCGCCCGATATCAAAAAAAAACATAAGGGGTAACACTGTCGTTTTATATCAAAGAAAACATAAGGGGTAACACTGTCGTTTTTTATTGCCCGACATCAAATAAAACATAAGGGCTAACACTGTTGTTTTTTATTGCCCGACATCAAAAAAAACATAAGGGGTAACACTGTCGTTTTTTTATTGCCCGTCATCAATAAAAAACATAAGGGGTAACACTGTTGTTTTTATTGCCCGACATCAAAAAACACAATAAGGGGTAACACTGTCGTTTTTATTGCCCGACATCAAAAAAAACATAAGGGCGAACACAGTTGTTTTTATTGCCGACAATCAAAAAAAAACATAAGGGTTAACACTGTCGTTTTTTTATTGCCCGTCATCAAATAAAACGTAAGGGGTAACACTGTCATTTTTTATCGGCGGTGATCAAAAAAAACATAAGGGGTAACACTGTCGTTTTTTATTGCCCGTCATCAGATAAAACATAAGGGGTAACACTGTCGTTTTTTATTGCCCGTCATCAAATAAAACATAAAGGGTAACACTGTCGTTTTTTATCGGCCGTGATCAAGTAAAACATAAGGGGTAACACTGTCGATTTTTATCAAATAAAGCATAAGGGGTAACACTGTCGTTTTTTATCAAATAAAACATAAGGGGTAACACTGTCTTTTTTTTGCCCGATATCAAATAAAACATAAGGGGTAACACTGTTGTTTTATTGCCGTCATCAAATAAAACATAAGGGGTAACACTGTCGTTTTTTATTGCCCGTCATCAGATAAACGTAAGGGGTAACACTGTCGTTTTTTTATTAAATAAATAACTTTGTTTTAGCTCAAGAGGTAGAACAGTATCACCATAACCAAATAGGTTGCTAGTTCGATCCCCAGCTGCTCTCTCTAGCTGAGTGTTTGTGTGTGTCCCTGAGTATGACCCTGAACCTAACTGGTGTCTTTTATCAGATAAAACGTAAGGGGTAACACTGTCGTTTTTTATTGCCCGATATCAAAAAAAACAAAAGGGGTAACACTGTCTTTTTTTATCTTACAAAACATAAGGGGTATCACTGTTGTTTTTTGTTGCCCGTCATCGAATAAAACAAAAGGGGTAACACTGTCGTTTTTTATTGCCCGTCATCAGATAAAACGTAAGGGGTAACACTGTCGTTTTTTATCAAACAAAACGTAAGGGGTAACACTGTCGTTTTTTTTTGCCCGATATCAAATAAAACATAAGGGATAACACTGTTGTTTTTTATTGCCCGTCATCAGATAAAACGTAAGGGGTAACACTGACTTTTTTTATCAAACAAAACGTAAGGGGTTACACTGTCGTTTTTTATTGCCCGTCATCAATAAAACACCAAGGGGGTAACAATGTTGTTTTTTATTGCCCGTCATCAGATAAAACGTAAGGGGTAACACTGTCGTTTTTTATCAAACAAAACGTAAGGGGTAACACTGTCGTTTTTTATTGCCCGTCATCAGATAAAACATAAGGGGTAACACTGTCGTTTTTTATCAAAGAAAACATAAGGGGTAACACTGTCGTTTTTTATTGCCCATCAACAAATAAAACGTATGGGGTAACACTATAATTTTTTATCGCCCGATATCAAAAAAAAACATAAGGGGTAACACTGTCGTTTTATATCAAAGAAAACATAAGGGGTAACACTGTCGTTTTTTTATCCAAAAATAAAACATAAGAGGCTAACACTGTTCGTTTTGTATTGGCCCGTCATCAAAAAAAACATAGGGGTAACACTGTCGTTTTTTTAGTCAATCAAATAAAACATAAGGGGTAACACTGTTGTTTTTTATCTTACAAAACGTAAGGGGTAACACTGTTGCTTTTTTTTTTGGCCCGGATATCAATAAAACGTAAGAGGTAACACTGTCGTTTTTTATGCCGACATCAAACAAAACGTAAGGGGTAAACACTGTCGTTTGTTTAATTGCCCGAATATCAAATAAAAACATAAGGGGTAACACAGTTGTCTTTTATTTATGATATACAAAAAACGTAAGGGGGTAACACGCTGATCTTTTTTTTGCCCGATCATCCAAAATAAAACATAAGGGGTAACACTGTTCGTTTTTTTATCACATCAATAAACACATAAGGGGTAACACAGTCGTTTTTATTGCCGTTGTCATCAAAAAAAAACAATAAGGGGTAACACGTTGTCGTTTTCATCAATAAAACAAGTGGTAGCCACTGTCGTTTATCAATAAACAATAAGGGGTAACATTGTCGTCATTTTTATATCGGCCGCGATCACAATAAAACACAAGGGGTAACACTGTCCGTTGTTTTGATCATCAGATAAAACATAAGGGATAACACTGTCGTATTTTTATCGGTCGTCAAACAATGTCGATATTTAAACATACATAAGGGGTAACACTGTCGTATTTTTATCGGTCGTTCGGATCAAGAAAAACAAAACAAGGGGTAACACTGTCATTTTTTAATCAAATAAAACATAAGGGGTAACACTGTCGTTTTTTTATCAATAAAAACATAAGGGGTAACACTTTCGTTTTTTTAACCGATAACATCAGGGGTAACACCGTCAATATTTATCATCGGTCATCATCCAAACTAAAGACAAGGGGTAACACTGTCGTTTTTATCAATCAAATAAAACATAAGGGGTAACACTGTCGTATTTTTTCCAGGTCATGCAGCATAAAAAACATAAGAGGTAACACTGTCGTTTTTTATATCAAATCAACAATGTCGATATTAGCTCAGGAGATACAACAATCATAGGCGTAACCACTAGGTCGTTTTTATCGAACAACACATACTGGGTAACACTGTAGTTGTTTGTGTGCCGACCCTCAAGAAAAAAACATAAAGGGTAACACTGTCGTTTTTTATTGCCCGTCATCAAATAAAACATGAGGGGTAACATTGTCGTTTTTTATCGCCCGTGGATCAAATAAAAACAAAAGGGGTAACACTGTTGTCTTTTTTTGACCCACATCAAACATAACATAGGGGAAACACTGTCGTTTTATGTTGCCCGTCATCAAATAAAACATACAGGGGTAACACTGTCGTTTTTTATCAAAACAAAACAAGGGGGTAACACTGTCGTTTTGTATTGCCCGTCATCAGAATAAAACATAAGGGGTAACACTGTCGTTTTTTTATCAAACAAAACATAAGGGGTAACACTGTTGTTTTTTTATCAAATCAAAACATAAGGGGTAACACTGTTGTTTTTTATTGCCCGTCATCAAATAAAACATAAGGGGTAACACTGTCGTTTTTTATCAAACAAAACGTAAGGGGTAACACTGTCGTTTTTTATTGCCCGTCATCAAATAAAACATAAGGGGTAACACTGTCGTTTTTTATCAAATAAAACATAAGGGGTAACACTGTCGTTTTTTATTGCCCGCTATCAAAAAAAACATAAGGGGTAACACTGTCGTTTTTTATTGCCCGTCATCAAATAAAACATGAGGGGTAACATTGTCGTTTTTTATCGGCCGTGATCAAATAAAACATAAGGGGTAACACTGTCGTTTTTTATCAAAGAAAACATAAGGGGTAACACTGTCGTTTTGTATTGCCCGTCATCAAATAAAACATAAGGGGTAACACTGTCGTTTTTTATCAAATAAAACATAAGGGGTAACACTGTTGTTTTTTATCTTACAAAACGTAAGGGGTAACACTTGTCTTTTTTTTTATACCCGATAATCCAATAAAACGTAAAGGTTACACTGTCCGTTTTTATCAAACAAAACGTAAGGGGTAACACTGTTCGTTTTTTATTGCCCGAATATCAAAAAAAACAAACATAAAAGGGTAACACTGTCCTTTTATTTAACTGAAAAACGTAAGGGGTAACACTATCTTTTTTTTTGGCCCGTCATCAAAATAAAACATAAGGGGTAACACTTTCGTTTTATTCAATCATAAAAAACATAAGGGGTAACACTGTCGTATTTTTATCGTTGTCATCAAAAAAAACATAAGGGGTAGCACTGTGGTTTATTTCATCAAATAAAACAAAGTGGTAACACTGTCGTTTTTTTATTCTCATCAAATAAAACATAAGGGGTAACACTGTCATTTTTATCGGTCGGTCATCAAATAAAAAACACAAGGGGTAACACTGTCGTTTTTTATTATCAAATAAAACATAAGGGGTAACACTGTCGTATTTTTCTCGGTCGTCATCAAAAAAAACATAAGAGGTAACACTGTCGTTTTTTATCAAATCAACAATGTCGATATTTATCAAATACAACATCAGGGGTAACACTGTCGTTTTTTATCAAACAAAACATAAGGGGTAACACTGTCGTTTTTTATTGCCCGACATCAAAAAAAACATAAGGGGTAACACTGTCGTTTTTTATTGCCCGTCATCAAATAAAACATGAGGGGTAACATTGTCGTTTTTTATCGGCCGTGATCAAATAAAACATAAGGGGTAACACTGTTGTTTTTTATTGCCCCACATCAAAAAAAACATAAGGGGAAACACTGTCGTTTTATGTTGCCCGTCATCAAATAAAACATAAGGGGTAACACTGTCGTTTTTTATCAAAGAAAACATAAGGGGTAACACTGTCGTTTTGTATTGCCCGTCATCAAATAAAACATAAGGGGTAACACTGTCGTTTTTTATCAAATAAAACATAAGGGGTAACACTGTTGTTTTTTATCTTACAAAACGTAAGGGGTAACACTGTCTTTTTTTTTTGCCCGATATCAAATAAAACGTAAGAGGTAACACTGTCGTTTTTTATCAAACAAAACGTAAGGGGTAACACTGTCGTTTTTTATTGCCCGATATCAAATAAAACATAAGGGGTAACACTGTCTTTTTTTATCTTACAAAACGTAAGGGGTAACACTATCTTTTTTTTTGCCCGTCATCAAATAAAACATAAGGGGTAACAAAACTTTCGTTTTTTATCAAATAAAACATAAGGGGTAACACTGTCGTATTTTTATCGGTTGTCATCAAAAAAAACATAAGGGGTAGCACTGTGGTTTTTCATCAAATAAAACAAGTGGTAACACTGTCGTTTTTTATCAAATAAAACATAAGGGGTAACATTGTCGTATTTTTATCGGTCGCCATCAAAAAAAACACAAGGGGTAACACTGTTGTTTTTTATCAAATAAAACATAAGGGATAACACTGTCGTATTTTTATCGGTCGTCAAACAATGTCGATATTTATCAAATAAAACATAAGGGGTAACACTGTCGTATTTTTATCGGTCGTCATCAAAAAAAACATAAGGGGTAACACTGTCATTTTTTATCAAATAAAACATAAGGGGTAACACTGTCATTTTTTATCAAATAGAACATAAGGGGTAACACTGTCGTTTTTTATCAAATAAAACATAAGGGGTAACACCGTCATATTTTCATCGGTCGTCATCCAAAAAAACACAAGGGGTAACACTGTCGTTTTTTATCAAATAAAACATAAGGGGTAACACTGTCGTATTTTTCTCGGTCGTCATCAAAAAAAACATAAGAGGTAACACTGTCGTTTTTTATCAAATCAACAATGTCGATATTTATCAAATACAACATCAGGGGTAACACTGTCGTTTTTTATCAAACAAAACATAAGGGGTAACACTGTCGTTTTTTATCAGACAAAACATAAGGGGTAACACTGGCGTTTTTCATCAAATATAACATAAGGGGTAACACTGTCGTTTTTCATCAAATAAAACATAAGTGGTAAAACTGTCTTATTTTTATCAGTCGTCATTTAAAAAAACATAAGGGGTAACACTGTCGTTTTTTATCAGACAAAACATAAGGGGTAACACTGTCGTTTTTTATCAAACAAAACATAAGGGGTAACACGGTCGATTTTTGTCAAACAAAACATAAGGGGTTACACTGTCGTTTTTTATTAAATAAAACATAAGGGGTTACACTGTCGTTTTTTATCAGACAAAACATAAGGGGTAACACTGTCGTTTTTTTATCAAATAAAACATAAGGGGTAACAATGTCGTTTTTTATCAAATAAAACATAAGGGGTAACATTGTCGTATTTTTATTGGTCTCCATCAAAAAAAACACAAGGGGTAGCACTGTCGTTTTTTCATCGGTCGTCATCAAAAAAAAACATAAGGGGTAACACTGTCGTTTTTATCAAATAAAAGTTAAGGGGTAACTCTGTCGTTTTTTATCAAATCAAACAATATCGATATTTATGAAATACAAAAAATCAACATAAGGCTCCTCAACTGCTTCAATCAAAGGCCGAACAATTCTATAGGGCCTATAATATAGCCTTGTGGCGCGACCAATGCGACGTACGTCGCGACGCACGTCGTTGGCCACTCAGAGAGCTCGGCCTTCCTCTTTAAGTGGACAGCTCAAGCGATGAGCACGAGTTCTCATTCCAGGTGTGAAGCTATATTGTCCACTAGGGGGCAGCATTCAACCATTAAAGTATATCATTTAGGGCGCACTCATACTAGGCAAGTTTGCCTGTTCCGTGCTGCAGGAAGATTCAGAACGATTCCCCCCCTCCCCCCGCTGGCCCGTGGTCACACTGCTCCCAAAGGCCGTGGCCTGGGCACGATTGCTCCTTCATACATACGTCATCACCTTGTAATACGATAAAACGTCATCACCAAGCGTTCTCGCCGCCATAACAACTTTGGCCACGGCACACCTCTCCCAAGTGTGCCGTGGCCAAGGGGCTGTTCCGTGCTGGAATACGGCGTGGCCGTGGTCACACTAGCCAAACGTTCTCGACTTTAGTATGCAAATGAGCTCAGGCACGGGGCTGCGGCCCTAGTGTGAGCGGCCCTATCCTCTCACTGTAGCCCTCACACAAAGCTATCGTTCTTGTCTGTGAAACTCACCCCGTTCATTTCTATTTTACGTGAAGGTTGCATATCAATGATGGCTATATATGATGGCTATATTCAGACTTAACTTATTGCATCAAAAATCTGTAAGCATTGAAACCTTCACTGATTGAGATCTCTCCTCTCAGCACATGCAGTCATTTAATTAGGATACACAAACACACCAACGCACAGACTCATACACATTCACACACATGCATACACAAACTTACACTTACACATACACACAGACACACATAAAACATACAGACACACATACACACATACACGTGGACAAAATTGTTGGTACCCCTATGTTAATGAAAGAAAAACCCACAATGGTCACTGAAATAACTTGAAACTGACAAAAGTAATAAATAAAAATGTACCGAAAATTAACCAATGAAAATCAGACATTGCTTTTGAATTGTGGTTCAACAGAATCATTTTAAAAACAAACTAATTAAACAGGCCTGGACAAAAATGATGGTACCCTTAACTTAATATTTTGTTGCACAACCTTTTGAGGCAATCACTGCAATCAAACAATTTTTGTAACTGTCAATGAGACTTTTGCACCTGTCAACAGGTATTTTGGCCCACTCTTCATTAGCAAACTGCTCCAGTTGTCTCAGGTTTGAAGGGTTCCTTCTCCCAGATGGCATGTTTCAGCTCCTTCCACAGATGTTCAACAGGATTTAGATCAGGGCTCATAGAAGGCCACTTCAGAATAGTCCAATGTCTTGCTCTTAGCCATTCTGGGGTGTTTTTAGCTGTGTGTTTTGGGTCATTATCTTGTTGGAGGACCCATGACCTGCGACTGAGAGAAAGCTTTCTGACACTGGGCAGCACATTTCTCTCCAGAATGCTTTGATAGTCTTGAAATTTCATTGAACCCTGCACAGATTCAAGACACCCTGTGCCAGATGCAGCAAAGCAGCCCAGAACATAACTGAGCCTCCTCCATGTTTCACAGTAGGGACAGTGTTCTTTTCTTGGTATGCTTCATTTTTGCGTCTGTGATCATATGTGCCTTGCCAAAAAGCTCCAGTTTTGTCTCATCTGTCCATAGGACATTCTCCCAGAAGCTTTGTGGCTTGTCAATATGCATTTTGGCAAATTCCAGTCTCGCTTTTTTATGATTTGCTTTCAACAGTGGTGTCCTCCTTGGTCGTCTCCCATGAAGTCCACTTTGGCTCAAACAACGACGGATGGTGCGTTCTGACACTGATGTACCTTGACCTTGGAGTTCACCTTTAATTTCTTTGGAGGTTGTTCTGGGCTCTTTGGTTACCATTCTTATTATCCGTCTCTTCATTTTGTCATCAATTTTCCTCCTGCGACCACGTCCAGGGAGGTTGGCTACAGTCCCATGGACCATAAACTTTTGAATAATATGGGCAACTACAGGAACATCAAGCTGCTTGGAGATGGTCTTATAGCCTTTACCTTTTACATGCTTGTCTATAATTGTCTTTTTAATCTCCTGAGACAACTCTCTCCTTCGCTTCCTGTGGTCCATGTTCAGTGTGGTACACACCATGTCACCAAACAGCACAGTGACTACTTTTCACCCTTTAAATAGGCAGACTGAAGTGTGAAGACACCTGTGATGCTAATTAGAGGACACACCTTAGTTTAACATTTCCCTATGGTCAAATTATTTTCAATCTTTTCTAGGGGTACCATCATGTTTGTCCAGGCCTGTTTCATTAGTTTGTTTTTTAAAATGATTCTGTTGAACCACAATTCAAAAGCAATGTCTGATTTTCATTGGTTAATTTTCAGTACCTTTTTATTTATCATTACTGTTGTCAGTTTCAAGTTATTTCAGTGACCATTGTGGGTTTTTCTTTCATTAACAGAGGGGTACCATTACAACAATTTTGTCCACGTGTGTACATACACACACACACACACACACAAACATACATAAACACAGACACGCACACAGACACACATACACACACAGACACACATGCATGCACACACACACACACACACACACACACACACACACACACACACACACACACACACACACACACACACACACACACACACACACACACACACACATACACACACCACCCACCGACACACACACACACACACACACACACACACATACACACACACACCGTATAACTGACATGGGCAGATAGTCCCATGTGTGGCAGTCTTCTCTCCCCCCCCCCCTCTGCTTGTTGACTAAGGCGGCGTTCTGAAAGGCGTCTGCTCAGGCTTCCCTTCCCTTCCTGCCCGTCAGCCTGCAGCTGCCCCAACCGCCTCTCTGAGCAGGCAGGAGGAAGTGGGGCTGCCCTACTCCTTCCAGTAAGGGCAGGGCCGCGGGGGGGCGTGGCTCGGACGGCAACTGCCGCGATCACACGGCGGCGACAGGCGGCTTCCCAGGTCGGTTAGCGAGGTGCCACCTCTCTCTCTCTCTCTCTCTCTCTCTCTCTCTCTCTCTCCTCTCTCGTCGCTCTCTCTCTCACTCTCTCGATCTCTCTCTCTCTCTCTCTCTCTCTCTCCTCTCGTCTCCTCTCCTCTCTCTCTTCTCTCTCTTCTCTCGTCTCTCTCTCCTCTCTCTCTCTCTCTCTCTCTCTCTCTCCCTCCCTCCCTCCCTAGTTATATATTATTAATATTGATTAATGATACAATGTGAAGAGACTGATCATGTTAATGATTTCCCACAATAATTATCAACAGTGACTTAAAAAAGGTGGGAAAGAGTTGCTCAAGAATGAGTTGTGCAGAGCTACGGCCTCACATGGTCCTTGGGGGCGCCTCACATGGTCCTTGGGGGCGCCTCACATGGTCCTTGGGGGCGCCCTGGTGCCCGCGGGCACTGCGTTGGTGACCCCTGGTATGGCGGGTGGGGGAGGGCGGGGTTTCACTGGAGCCCCCCTGTATGATTGCACAGACGTAAATAAACAATCATTCAGTAGGAGTGTCTGACGGGAAGTGCCTCCATTGAGGTGGTGGATGAGGCCACCCCCACACTCCTCCTTTGATGAGGTCTTCAGCCCCCAGGACATACGCGGGTCTCCCCTGCTGGCTCAGCCAAAGCAGGGGTCTGAACCCTTGCTATGGGGGAGGGGGGGGGGTTGTCCTGTGGTATTTCATTTCCCAAAGCAGTTATCTTGCACCGACACTAAACCGCGCCGTACTCCGCCCATTCCCAGTATCTCAACCCCCAGGAGACATTCCCGTAGTAGCCGAGATGGTTTTTGCTGATCCGACTCTCAGACTGCGGTCCAGCGTTGGACAAACCAGGAGCGCCTGTGTGGTGGACCACCGTGGAGTTGGGACCGAATGTTCTCTCTGCTCTGAGCTGTTGTGGTCTAATGACTCTGTGTCTCATGTCTCTGTGTCTGATGTCTAATGACTCTGTGTCTCATGTCTCTGTGTCTGATGTCTAATGGCTCTGTGTCTCATGTCTCTGTGTCTGATGTCTAATGGCTCTGTGTCTCATGTCTCTGTGTCTGATGTCTAATGGCTCTGTGTCTCATGTCTCTGTGTCTGATGTCTAATGACTCTGTGTCTCATGTCTCTGTGTCTGATGTCTAATGACTCTGTGTCTCATGTCTCTGTGTCTGATGTCTAATGACTCTGTGTCTCATGTCTCTGTGTCTGATGTCAAATGACTCTGTGTCTCATAGCTCTGTGTCTGATGCCTCTGATCTCTCTCTATCAGGGATTCATTTCAAGTGAGGCCTGTCTGTGTGCATTGCCATCCTTACAGTGAGTGTGTGTTTATTATCGAAGCCTAACCAAAGGTAGGACAGTAGGCACAGCAATAAACCCTTATGGCTGTCAGGGCTTTAAAGTGGGGAGTGGTGTCTGTACTGTGGTTGAGTCAAACGTCCATGAAGAGGGCTGGTCTATCTATCTCCATGTAGGGCCAAACCAGACACAGCTGGTCGGACAGCTATTTGCTCGTTTTTGTAAGCATGGGTCGGACTTCCCTGGAACTCAATTATCTGACATTTATGAGCGACAACACCCGCATTTCCGCAGAAGTCTCCAACTGAAGCCAGCAATGCAACAATGAGATCCCTTACAGAGAAGGCGTTGAGTTTTTTTCCCAGTGAACCCAGTGTATCCCGTAACATAGCAGTCCACACATCGGCACACGAACAGGGTGCTCAGGAGGTAGAGCGGGTTGGCGGGTAACCGGGAGGTTGCTAGTTCAAGTACCGAGTTGTCCCTGAGTGAGACGCCTCACCCAAACTGCTCCCGACGAGCTGGCTGTCGCCCTGCGTGGCTGACAACACCGTCGGTGTGTGAATGTGTACATGAAAGCGGTTATTGTGAGGCAGTATTGTAAAGTGCTTTGAGTGGCCACTTGTTTGAGAAGCGCTCTATAAATGCAGTCCATTCTTAATTTACATACCTGCCCGGTGACACACCTTGGCCGGTATGTCAACTGCTGTTTGTGATTCCCCTCTCTTAAAGGCAGTTCACTTCCTCCCTGTCTTTCTGTCTCTCTCTTAGCACTCAGGTGCACGTGTGTTACAGGAATGCAGCTACCTGTTTCTAATTCCTGGTTGCGATGCGTAAGTGATATAGCCGCCAGCCCTGGGGCCACATAAACGGAGCAGCACTTAACACAGCCTTCCAAACACACCCGGTGCATTACGCCGTAAATCTGAGGTCTGATGGAGGACCAGATCACATCTGGATCCACCGGCTCTTGCTCTCACTTCCTGTTCCTTAAGCTCGATCGTATTGCTGGAAAGGCGTGAATCGGCGACCACAAACTCGGCCAGCTGTAGAAAACACTAACAACCTCTGGAGCCGGTTGGACTCACGGACGGACAGGGAAGGGACAGACGGACACGTGAGGGTCACACAGAGTCGAAGGTCGTGTTTTAAATAGTTCAACTGTTCATACAGC
>OLKM01001698.1:33425-38425 GCA_900291075.1 Melanogrammus aeglefinus
GGGTTATGAGAGGCCTGTGGGGGGGGCGGGGGGTATGAGAGGCCTGTGGGGGGGGGGGGTTTGCTGGGCCCGCAATGACGCACTGGACCTCGCCGGTTGGCCCGCACATCTGGCACCTGGGGCTCGTTGACGAGGCGGCGCCATGGCAACCGGCCGTTGTGGAATTGTCAACAAAAAAGAAAAAAAAAGGAAAGAGGACTTACAGTAAAGAGCCGACCAGGAAACAGTGAGGGCCTCAGAGAAGTGGCATGGAGAGGGAGGAGGAGAGGAGGAGGAGGAGGAGGAGGAAGAGGAGGAGGAAGAGGAGGAGGAGGAGGAGGAGGAGGAGGAGGAGGAGGAGGAGGAGGAGGAGGAGGAGGAGGAGGGGAGAAGAGGAGGAGGAGGAGGAGGAGGACGACGATGACGACGACGACGACGAAGAGGAGGAGGACGACGAAGAGGAGGAGGGGGGAAGAGGAGGAGGAGGACGACGACGACGACGACGAAGAGGATGAAGAGGAGGAGGAGCACGACGATGACGACGACGACGACGAAGAGGAGGGGGGAAGAGAAGGAGGAGGAGGAGGAGGAGGACGAAGAGGAGGAGGAGGAGGAGGAGGGGGAGGGGGAGGAGGAGGGAGAGGGGGAGGAGGGAGGGGAGGGGGGAGGAGGAGGGGGAGGGGGAGGGGGAGGAGGTGGAGGTGGAGTAGACGGGAGCCTGAGGCGACGGTCCCGAGATCTCCTCTGCTTCCTCCTGTGAACCGGTTTGGCTCTAGAGACCTCTGTCAGGTCAGAGGTCAGCCTGACAGCGCGACCTCTGACCTGCTGCTGTGAGATCTCAAGAGTGTCTTTGTTGCCATGGCTCGTGATTAATCATCGTCGATTCATCGGCCCACACACTAACACACACACACACACACACACACACACACACACACACACACACACACACACACACACACACACACACACACACACACACACACACACACACACACACACACACACACACACACACACACTGGAATGTATTGTAAAACTTAAGAACCATGTCCTTTTATAATGTCATAATAGATGATTTGATGAGGCCAAAAGGTGCCTTTGCACCGGAACCTGTTCCATGATGTCAGCCTCCGAGGAATCCAAACAGAAGGTGTAATCTATCGTTTATGTAGCTTTATCTATTAATAGGACAGCAATACAACACTCACACAGGTACTTGGCACACACACCCCACAGCCGTCTCGGTTCCAGAGAATTTACAGTTCCAAGGAAACCCTGGGTTGGAGAATAAAGCAATGCAAGGGATCACACACACACACACACACACACACACACACACACACACACACACACACACACACACACACACACACACACACACACACACACACACACACACACACACACACACACACACACACACACACACACACACACACACACACACACACACACACACACAAGAGAGTGTACACAACATGTTTGTACATGTTTTATATGTATCAGAGCTATCAGGAACAATGTTATCTTGATAATGATGTCCTGTGAGCCGTATCGTTCTGGTTTGATATTCAAAGCAATCGGCATTCATGAGTTTCTTGGAAATGCTTCTCAATACACAAGCATTTCCTCCGAATCGGTCACCCAGTCCTCTCCCCGGGCCGTGCTGTTGGACGGGGGCTCTTCTGCCTCCTTCTTATTTGTTTATCTTGTGTCAAAAACCCTCTTCTGGGAATCGAACTAGAAATAAGAAATGCAATTTCCTGTAAATGTAAATCATGTGAATGTTTGAGAATCCCAAAGAAACAACAGATCATAAATAAAAAGATATTATTTGGAGTATAATCTTTGAATTCCACTCTATTCCGGTCCAGTATTCCGGAGAAGTGTTTACATTCAAACATGTTCCGCACGTCCGCCATAGCGACGGAATTCCCGGTTCTTGCGAACAGCTCCGACCCGTGTCCACGGACACACACGAAACAGGACACACACACCTTCCCCAACCAGGAGGTAATCCTCCTGGGTCCCTCCCCGTCTCCCACCACTAATCCCCCCCCCCCCGGGACCGAAGCCCGGGGGGGGGGGGTGGCTAAGCCCCAACGACCCCCCCCCCCCCCACCCGCCCACTGTGTGTGTGCCTGTGTGTGTGTGTGCCTGTGTGTGTGTGTGTCTGTGTGTGTGTGTGCTTGTGTGTGTGTCTGTCTGTCTGTCTGTCTGTCTGTCTGTCTGTCTGTCTGTCTGTCTGTCTGTCTGTGTCTGTGTGTGTCTGTGTGTGTGTGTGAGGGCAGAGCAAGCGTTTAAGTGGCGTGGCGGCGGCGGCGGTGGTGGGGGGGGGGGGCGGCTGGAGGGGGTATAAGTAGGAGGCAGCAGCAGCAGCCCTTCCAGTAAGTGAGCGTGCAGGTGATTGCAGGTTCCCGGTCGGCCAGAGACTCCTGAACCCGCTCGCCCTTCCAGGATCCAGTGGAGCGAGACCGGCCCAGACCGGCCCAGACCGGCCTGAGGACAGGGGTCTGCTCCACTGCAGATCACCTCACACACTAACACAAACACACACACGCTCACACACACACACACACACATGTACACACACAGACACACACACACAACACATGTAGACACACACAAAGACGCATGCAGGCACACACAAACACATGAAGGTACACACACACACACACACACTTCTGCTAACCCTCTGTGTTGTGCTGAACAGATACGGGGTTCTACTGGCGTTTGTCTGGTGTATGCTCTGAGAACAATCAGTAGACTAGATAAAACCATCCCATCATCTGTCTTCTCAAATACCACAGAGTCATTCATTCAGCAAAGTAATGAACACATGAACGTTGTCAAGTACAAAAATATTGCTTTTATTATAAATTATTGAAATGTTGGTAGAAATATAAATATGTGCAAAGTCGTTTATGTCTTCTTGTTCTGACCAATGGTCTATCAGCCCTGCCAGGCAGCGTGCCTGGCAACGTTGTCTTTATAAAAGACGACAAAGAACAGTTTTACATTCCGTCTATAACAATGTAAACATAGTGTTGTCTTAAGGTCGTGGCCATCAGTGACCCTTTTTTCTCCTCTTTCTCAGAGAGGGAAGACTCTAGTCGAATACATTCACGTTGTCCTACAACAAACACTAACACCTTCTCTCCAGCCTCCTGGTTCATTAAGTGGGCATTAAGTGGGCGTCCGTCTCGGTACCCCCACTCTGTCGTACCGACAAACTGGCACGTCATCAACGTCCGATATCTGAGGCAAGTTTGGCTTGGAAATAAAACCATTAAATAAACAAATCCAAAACGCATTGTTCTGTCCTTCTGGCTTTCAGGGAGAGGGTACAAAACTGAGTTGTGCGTCGACACACTGCTTCTCCGTGTGCGTCACTGTTTATCCTACGTGTCTCCCCCCCCCCACCAGTCCAGAGGTCTGCGAGGAGCGTCTGAATCAGAGGTCCGGTTTCCGCTCCTCCCGGATCGTTCCGTGTTCCCGTGTCCGTGAGCACCCCGGTACGCGGCCAACACCAACAGGCCGGTCCAGTCATGTGAGCCACAGGGATGTGCGCGTCTGTCCGGGCCCACGTCACCATGGTAACCGTGGTCAGCACCAGGGGCGGCGGCGGCGGCGGCGGTCGGAGGGGGAAGCCGTGTGTCATCGGAACCCAGACGACTGACGCTGAGCCATGGGTTTACAGGAAGTGATGTCAGATATAGCCCCTGGCACAGGGCTGCTGTTGTTCTCTGGTTTCTCTCGGTCAGTCTATAGCAGCGGTCTCTCTTATTCCATCCTGTCTCTCTGGAGCGTGTGAGGGGCCTTCTGTCTCTCTGCCCCTCCTGGTAGACTCCAGGGTTTAGGGTGGGGGGGTCCCTAAGCTCCATGGAGCCGCGTCAACCCCCCAGCCATGGGGGGTCCCGGCCTGACCCCACCTCACCCTCCACTGTCCCTCAGGGCTCCGTGTCCGGGGGGGCATGTCCCACACCCGCGTGCATGCCAAACTTCGCGGCTTCGCGGCTTCCCACCTGCGACCGTACAGTTCTCCTCTCTCAAGATTCCCAGTAGGGGGGGGGGGGGGGGGTTGTCTGTGTCCGTGCCCTTCCCCCCCACCCGGCTCCTCCCCCACCTAGATGGGGGCGTCGTACTCCTGCAGGAACTCCTTGAGCGTGTGCGGCAGCTGCTCGCTGCGGGACGCGGCGTCCAGGTGTCCGTTCACCGTCTTCCTGCAGAGGTGCTGCAGGGACGACAGCGTGGAGGGGAGGGGTCTCAGCAGCTCCAGGGGGGTCTTCACGCCGCCCGAGTAGATGTAGTAGCTGTTCCCGCCGCCGCAGCGCCCGTTCCCCACGCCGCCCGTGCCCGCCCGGCCGTGGGACATGTAGTAGTGCACCAGCTGCAGCACGCAGCCGAAGCGCGGCACGGCGTGGACGCTCTTGGCGTCCGTCTGCAGGAAGAAGGAGGCAGCGTCACACTGGACGCGCAGGTTCTTGGTGTCGGCCGCCGTGCGCACGCTGAGCGTGAAGAAGTGCCGGTGGTCCGAGCTGTCGCGCACCAGGAAGGTGCCGGGGGCCTCGGGGGAGAGCAGGGCGTTGGCGTCCTTGCCCGTGATGGCGCCCCAGTAGAAGCCGCTCTCCTGCAGCTTGCGCAGCGAGGTGAGCACCAGCGTGTACTGGGGCCGGCCGCTGAAGGTCTTGTAGCGCTGGGGCAGCCGCGGGCTGGGGTCCAAGGGGACGCCACTCATTGCTGAGGTTAGCTTGCTGTAAGTGACCATGGCTCTGAACCCGGGACTCTGGGCTGTGTGGACCGGAGCACAGGTGGGGTCAGCGGGCGAGGGCAGGGGCTACAACCTGGGGCAGAGAGAGAGAGAGGAGGGGTTGGTTAAAGGACTGTTTGAAGGCAGGCGTTTTGGTGTGAAAGTTTAAATAACCGAAAATGTAATTCACCTAAATGAATTGAATAGGCTACACCTATAGAAAAAAAAACGTTTAACTGGCTTTCCCATAAAAATGATCGCGATTAAA
>OLKM01001698.1:48425-60561 GCA_900291075.1 Melanogrammus aeglefinus
TTAACTGCTAATTATGATTCATTTATTAATCACAATTAATACATTTTAAGTTATATCACATAACTTTTCCTTGAAATAACAGTATTCCAGTGCACACCTATCCATGTACTTCAATCAGTGTCACTACTCAAGGAAGTGTTTCATTTTCCTTGTAACCACAAACAAACCCACAAAACAGCCCCGAGCGTTTTTTAACTAACCAGAAGCTTTCAATTTCTGGTTATCATCATGACTTGCAGAGAAGAAGACATTAAAGGGAAGAAGAAATAAGTAAGAAATGAATGGTTGTTCGATACTGAAAAGTAAAGAAGAGGATTACGGACAGATTAAAGTGGCCCTATTCCGTTTTATGCTGAAAAGCATAAAACACGCACGTCTTGTGCTGAAAATAAGGCGCTCTGAGGCAGGAGGGCCTTAAATTTTCGGCAGGATAAAATATGTTCACCGTATTCCCATCTGCGTGTCAAACGACCACCCGGGGAAGGCCGCGCGTCGCAATGGGCCCAGTGCACCGTGCGCTGTGGCGCCTCCGTGTGGCTCAAACCAGAACTGAATCAATGCAGGCGCGCAACAGGCAGCGTTTCCATTCTCTTCACATACCAAGATCTATTAGCAGATAGGCAAGAACTGCTGGAACTAGGCAAGGCCTTGGCCCTCTTCCTAGTAGTGTTAGAGTAAGAAGCCTACCCTAAGAAAAATGTAATGTATTGGATTTCTTAATAACAGAATCGTGTGATGTGCAATGGGGTTTAACTAATACTTCTAAATGACGAAAAATCGGTTGAATAGTTTCTTCAGAACAGAAACATCTGCTGAATAGAGCCGATGCGGCCGACGCCCGCAGCTCTGCTGGGAAACACTGAACAACAGAAGATCAGTTCAGTTCACCTGTCTCATGTTACGGTGACGAGAGAGGGCGAGAGGGAGAGGATGGAGGTTTTGGATTTGGGGTGTGTGTGTGTGTGTGTGTGTGTGTGTGTGTGTGTGTGTGTGTGTGTGTGTGTGTGTGTGTGTGTGTGTGTGTGTGTGTGTGTGTGTGTGTGTGTGTGTGTGTGCGCGTGAGAGAGAGAGAAAATGAGAGCAGAGAGGGAGAGAGAGCGAGTATGCGCTATGAACTTGCACAGAAATTTCACCTCCAATCAGCAATTTTTTTACTTTAGTGACCTGCATCCATTTCTTACTTATTTCTTCTTCACTTTAATACTTTCTGCAAGTCATGGTGATGAACACGAAGCTGAAATGTTTCCTGTCTGATAAAAGCTCTATAAATGCAAGCGAGCTCGCGCACAATGCGTGGAATGACAACCGCAGCAACAATGTCCCTCTGCTTGAGCATAATAGAGCGACACGCCTCGTGTTTCCCATCACACACACACACACACACACACACACACACACACACACACACACACACACACACACACACACACACACACACACACACACACACACACACACACACACACACACACACACACACACACACACACACACACACACACACACACACACGCACACAGCAGCGCTAATACAATGTTTGATTTGCGGCTGCCCGAAGGAGATTACAAAAGGGTGTTCCCGTCAGGCGGTGTTGGTTTGGAACGCAGCCATCGCGCTATTAACGACCTAACCACACAAAGAACTCTCCATAATTAACTCGTACTCGTAGGCGTGTTAAATAAGGTGCTTCTACTCCACCGAAATAATTTATTATAAATGGATTAAAAGTATTCTATAAATAACAAATTATATAAATAAATAGTTTTGCTGAAATGTAAAAAACGCCTTAATAAATACAAATAATTGGTGGATATTTGCTTGCATTACATTTTCCCTGTTAGCACTAGGTCTTGTTTTGCTCATGGTATGTTCTGAATAAAGAATAGGTTGTATTTCTACACGTCTTCTACATTTATTGACCTCCTCCACTGTGCTTGGGAATCCTCTACCGCCCCTACAGGGCTCTGGGCCCCTGCAGGGCTCTGGGCCCCTGCTGGGCTCTGGGCCCCTGCTGGGCTCTGGGCCCCTGCTCTGGCCTTTTGGCCCCTGCTTTGGGCCCCTGCTTTGAGCCCCTGCCAGGGACTTCTCGTAAGTCCCCACAGCTCATTCCGGTCCACTGATGTCCTTTGTTGGCTTTGAGCTCTGCTATCAGATCCCCTGGTTTGAACTGGAACGCGGCCCAGTCCCCTGGTTTGAACTGGAAGCGCGCGCCCATGTGCTACCATCCCCTGTTTGAACTGGAACGCGGCCCAGTCCCCTGGTTTGAACTGGAACGCGGCCCAGTCCCCTGGTTTGAACTGGAACGCGGCCCAGTCCCCTGGTTTGAACTGGAACGCGGCCCAGTCCCCTGGTTTGAACTGGAACGCGGCCCAGTCCTCGTTACAGTACAGTATGCAGCGAGTGATGCGACACGCCCGCTGGCCGGGTCCTCCCCCCGGTGTCTGAGCTGTGGCACCTCCCTCCACCGCACCCTCCCCCCCTCCCACATGTGTTTGTGATGTTTTAATATGTTGCTTACGTGCTGAGGTGTTTTTTTTCCTTATCCCTTCACTGTGACCCTCTTAGGGGAGCCTAGTTTGGGAATGACCTTTTCCCCCCCTCGTTTTCCTTTTCTTATCTAATAAAAAGGGGGCGCCTGCGTCCCGACGGCCTCTCCGTCCCGTCCCCCCACACTGTCTTTTTATGTTTCTTGGAGGGGATACAACTGGTAATTCTGTTGCTCTGCACCTGTGACATGTGCAGTGACAATAAAGTCTCTCTCTGTCTATCTCCCACCCTCGGGGCCCGCTCGTCATCACCCTGTCGGGGCCTTCAAAGCCTCAGCATGGCTGACAGGTGCTTCAATTCACTTTCCTCCAGAAATTACCAATGTTTCTTAATAATAATAATATATATAATAATAATAGTATCATTTTGTGATCTTAGCCTCGCCAGCTCAAAGCGAGAAAGGCGTATGATATGTGTGTGTGTGTCTGGGGGTGCACGTGTTGTTGCATGTGCATGTGTTGTTCCGTGTGCGTGTCTTGCTGTCTGTGTTGTTGCGTGTGCATGGGTTGTGCGACTACGAGTATTCGCCCCGCTGACAGTTTAAAGGTCACGATGTGAACATCTGATATGCACGGACTCCGCCTCCATGACGGTCTGCTGCGTACGGTAAACACACATCACAAACGACAACGATGGGGAAATACATCTGTTATTGATCTGTTTTCCAGGCATTATTTCACATGATATGCACATTTACTTGTATTTCTACTTCAGGCCAGATGTCAGTTGTGAAATTCATCCTCTGAAAGCAGCACTCTGGGAAACATACACTGTCAGAGAACAGATAGCTATTCATAACACACCAAGGTCCATTGTGAGAGACACGAACCTGCTGTCCTACAGCGTGACCGGACACGCCTTTGTAAGAGAACAGGGCGACCGGTGAACAACAAGGAAGTCCAGGTATATTTAGTGCATTGACCGTTTTCTAAATCACATCAAATTACGGTTAACGGTGACATCATCCGGCCGTCCCATAAGGAAGTGAGCGGTGAGACCTGGGAAACAGCCCCCTCTGCTGGGGCGATATGATATCGTGCCTAAATGACGTTACTTTCTTCGTTAATATTGATTTCAACCGTGAATTAATTTCTGTTCAACGGACGTTCACAAGTACACACTACACCTTTGTCTTTTACTTGAGCTTTATTACATGGCAATGATAGAACCCTCAAATCAAACACTGATAAAAATGATAGAGGAAATAAAGTCACTCTACTAACGACTATTACACGTATCAAAAAAAATGAAGAAAAAAAGGTTTTCGACGAATACCCACTATACATTTAAGTATATACACTTCTGATAAATAAAGCCGTACTATCTATATTTACGATTGTTTTGCGGGTAGTCTCGTATCGGTGGGATCAGTGCGCAGGAAAGACCGGGAGGGAACAGGACTAGTTACTAGTTAGTGGGGGACATGGCAGGACCAGCTATAGGCTAGTCTAGAACCAGAGACCGTGGCCTGACACTCTAAACACTCTCCTCCACCCTCACAGTGGCCGAGGATGAGGAGGACGTCTCTCCTTACACTGAGGAGGGGGTTCTGCCCATCGTTAGCATGAGGGCCCCTGTGTGTTTATCCTAAGACGGGGCCGCTGGCCGAAGGGACGATTGTGATTGGCTCTCGTAGCATTTTTGCAGTATTTTAATTAGTTCCTGTGTTTGGTCGCAGCGGTAGATAAGCTGAACTACATAACGTGGGTCATAAACTCTGCACCGAAACGTAATTGTTTGCGAAGGTCTCTCGCGTGGCGGAGACACCGTAGTACGAAGAAGACGCACGGAGGATGAATATTACGACGGGAGAGATCCGTTTCACCCTGCGCCATCGGCTCCCCAGCGAGACGCGAACCGTCTCAGGTTAAAGAAGCTCCTCCCCAGAGAGGCCTTGGAGCAGGCGTCGGTAGGGCTGCAGAGAAGGCAGAGACGGACGGACGGACAGAGTCAACGCTACGAACCGGCAGCTCCTTCCCCGCTGGCCCAGAGGTCAGAGAGAGAAGGAGCCCGATGGACGCATCGACAGAAACCAAAAGACATGAGCCCTGGTGACGACGCTTCTTAAAGCCCCTGAAGACTCAGGCCTCACAGGTCCAGAGATGTCCCTGTGGCCGGTGGACAGGGATGCCAGATTTGGCAGGATATCTGGCCCAATCTGGCAACCCCGGTGGAAGAGTCCTGTGATCAGCCCGTGTTCCCGCGCAGAACCTCAGGCCTGTGTGTTCTCGAGTCCAAGGAGGTTCAAACTCCAGACCTGGTTAGTCGAGCACAGAGCTGGTCAGAATGATCCTGGAATCTGAAAAACCAATCTCCTGAGGAACAAACCTTGGTTTTGAACGGAAAGACGGAGAGGATGTTAAAAAAGCGTATAAAACGACACGCGCGCCACTCCCGCCTTCAGACCGTAACACAACGGAAGAACCAGAAGAAAACAACGGAAGAACACATCGGAAAAACTGGAAGAGCGAGAGCGAGGGGGAGTCCTGCGTCAGGAGCTGAGGAAACAGAACGCTGAAGTCCCTTAAAGCGGGACGGGAACTAAATGAAATGTGACGTTTGGCTTTCCATTCCTGGACCGGTTTGGGCCGGGGAGCGACTCGTCAGACCTGCTGAGGAGCTCGAAGCGCGAGCGTACATGTGCTCCCCATTAAGGGGTCCACACACACACTAGGAGGGGGGGGGGGGTCTTTGATGTCCGCTCAGTAGGCGGGCGCGGGGGGGGGGGTTAAAGCAAACATTCTAAGGCTTATATACACATCGGGAATGCCGGGAAAGCCACGAGAGGGCGAGCGCTTTCCCAGAAATTGCGTAGGAGTCGAGGGGCGCCTCCAATGCCGACTTAAAAACAACGCGGTCATCAAAAAATAAACCTTCCCAGCATGCTCTCTGTTTTCTTTTGGTAGCAAGCGGAGACCTGAAGCGACGGCCGTGGGGTCCCGTCTGGGGCCCCTGAGAGGCCCCTGAGACTCTTTATTATTACGTCCACGGGGGGGGGGGGGGGTTGTCCCCATGAGGAGTGCGGGGCCCGCTGCCTCCCCCTCCCAGGGGCCCCTATAGTCTGTGAAGGGCCCTCCAGGGGCCCGGAGAGTCGCCTCCCCTAGTGCCTCTTCATGGAGGAGACCTTCTTCTTCCGGGCGGCCAGCATCTCATAGAAGGGGTCCCTGCTGATGGCCGCTCTGTTGGGGAGGGGTGGGGGGGCGAGAGGGGGTGGTGGTGAGTGGACTTCATGTTCTCACCGCCTCACATTCACCCGCTCACGCACACATTCACACACCGACGGCGGAGTCGGCCACGCAGGGCGACAGCCGGCTGGTCGGGAGCAGTCAGGGTGGGGGGGTCCCGCTCAGGGACCCCCCCACCCTGACTGCCCCCGACCAGCCGGCTGTCAGTCAGGGTGGGGGGGTCTCTCTCAGTCCCCTTTGATTAACTGCACAGTAAAAGGAGCAGCTTTAGCCTATTAGCTTCATTTCCAGCTGTAGTCCCCGGCCAGTTGTCAATAGGCAACCTCAAATACACGCAAATACGTTGCGTGTTTGTGCGAGATTTGTGTTTGCGTGAGGCTTGTGTTTGCGTTGCGCTTGCGTTGCGTTTGCGTTGTGTGCGTGAGCTGTGTGTTTGCGTTGCGTTTCTGTGTGCGTGAGTTGTGTGTTTGCGTTGTGTGCGCGGTGTGTTTGCGTTGCGTTTGTGTCTGTGTGAGTTGTGTGTTTGCGTTGTGTGCGCGTGAGTTGTGTGTTTGCGTTGCGTTTCTGTGTGCCTGAGTTGTGTGTTTGCGTTGTGTGTGCCTGAGTTGTGTGTTTGCGTTGTGTGTGCGCGTGCGTTGTGTTTGCGTTGTGTTTGCGTGTGCGTTTGTGTCAGTGCGAGTTGTGTGTTTGCGTTGTGTGTGCGCGTGCGTTGTGTTTGCGTTGTGTTTGCGTGTGCGTTGTGCCTCACTTGATGCTGTTCATCCACACGTCCATCTCCTCGGAGGTGGGGGCAGAGATGCGGTAGAAGGTGTGGTTGCCCTCGACGACGCGCCCGTCGGCCTCCGTCTTGCAGGCCTTGATCACCTGGTCCTTGTTGTCGGGGATGTAGAGCTCGAAGCAGTTCTGGAGGTCACAGGGGAGGGGGGTGGGGGGGGGACAGGTCAGAGGGTGATTGACAGGTCAGAGGGTGAGTGACAGGTCAGAGGTGAGTGACAGCTCCGCTACTTCGTCCCTAGCACCACTAACGGGCTAGGGACATCACGTTTGCTATCTAGGTCGATTTGAGCCAATCCTATTCATTATGTGGAGCGCTGGAAGGAATATCTTTGTGTCCCTAAACACTGAGGTCTGGACGTTTGTTGACTGTTTTAGCCAGTTAGCTTATGATAGCATTATGCTGTGTGTGTGTGTGTGTGTGTGTGTGTGTGTGTGTGTGTGTGTGTGTGTGTGTGTGTGTGTGTGTGTGTGTGTGTGGTGTGCGTGTGTGTGTGTGTGTGTGTGTGTGTCTGTGTCAGTGTCTAGGGGCGTGTTGTGTGTGTGCGCTGTGATGCTCCACTAGAAGGCGCAGAGCTACTCTCACCGAGCCAGAGCTACACAAGCGCTATGCTGTGTGTCTGTGTGTGTGTTACTGGAGCCACCAGAGGGCGCTGTGCTTACAGAGGCAGAGCTATAGGAGCATTATGGGGTGTGTGTGTGTGTGCTGTGCGGCGTGTGCGTGTGCGTGTGCGTGTGTGCGTGTGCGTGTGCGTGTGCGTGTGCGTGTGTGTGTGTGTGTGTGTGTGTGTGTGTGTGCTTACAGGCTTCTTGTCCTCCACCTCTCTGATGCTCAGGTTCTCCAGCGGGATGATGCCCCGGGGCTCCTTGTCCTGCACAGAGGGGGGGGGGCACTCAGTCACAGGAGATCAGCGACACAACAGGGTGCCCACCCCCAGCAGGGTGCACACCAGGAGGGTGCCCACCGCTACGCATGAAGGGTTAAGTAGCCTAGCCTAGCTTAGCCTAGCCTAGCTCCTGGCTCCAGGCTTGAGTCTTTAGCCAGTCTAGCTTAGAGGTAGACTGGCTAGCTGAGTTAGGCTACGCTACGCTAGGCTACGCTAGGCTACGCTAGGTAGGCTAGGCCCTGCTAGTGCCGCAGGACCCAGTCATTGTGTGTGGCTATCAAACTGGTCTGCTGGTGAACTGAAAGTTATTTAAACAACAAAATTTAAATAATAGAAAGAAAGGATAACGATAACGTTAACTAGAAGAAAAATAACAAGACGCCCACCGCAACTGGGGGGGGGACTCACCGTGGTGTACTCAAAGTAGTAGAGACAGTTGTCAGTGAGGATGAACCACCTCCTCTTCCAGGTCTTTACACGACCCCCTGTGGATCAGAGATACAGTCAGCACAGAGCCACGAGAGAGAGAGAGAGAGAGAGAGAGAGAGAGAGAGAGAGAGAGAGAGAGAGAGAGAGAGAGAGAGAGAGAGAGAGAGAGAGAGAGAGAGGAGAGAGAGAGAGAGAGAGAGAGAGAGAGAGAGAGAGAGAGAGAGAGAGAGAGAGGATAGTGTGGGCACCAATCAGCAGAGGGCAGAGTAGCAGACAGGCAGACGGATGTCGGGACAGACAGACAGATGACAGCTCCAGAAGACCCGCCCCCAGACAGCCAGCAGCGTTCTGCACCAATCCACCGCAGGATGACATCACCACCACCACCTGACACCTCCACCACCTGTCCCCCCTGTGGAGCCGGCGGTACCACCCCTCCACCAAGATCCCCCTCACCAAGAACCTCACATGTTCACCGGAACACCGGAAGTGAGGATAGTCAACAGAATGCATTGTTCCCCCCATGCCATAGGAGGCGCTCTATGGCTCTCTGGCGCCGGTCAATCAGAGTTAAAGGGGATATCAATGTCTAGACCACCAAGGCCTTATTGTGCCACTCCGTTGCTAACAAGTTATCCTCACATTATATAAAGAACATGGTAGTGGACTATAAAGCCTCACTGCTATATCGACACGTGTGTCTGCTAACAGCAGCACACAAAATAACACAAAGTAAATGAAGAGGTGTTTTGTATCCACCCCAATGGGATCCCCCTAGCTAAGTCATGGTGGTTGATCTGCCTGTGACACCTGACCCACCCTTCATGCCACCCCTGCTCCCTGCGGTAATCGGATCATGTCAGCAGAAGGCAGGCGCAGGAGCTACGCTAGGCTAGGCTAGGCTAGGCTAGGCTTACGCTAGGCTAGGCTACTCTACACCACGCCAGACTGTGTCAGGTTATGCTACGCTAGGCTAGCTGGTCTGCTGTTGATTTATCCAACAGAACGTAGACAACGAAAGAAAGGTCAACGGTTACGATAATTACAATAAGAAGAAGCATAGCGACAAACACAGTAACATCAACGACAACCACCATCAGAACACCAGCACCCGTGTTAGTAACCGTACACGTCTATGTTGGGAGCCGCTCTACTTCAGCTCGACTAGGAGACACAGAACCCAAACACACGTCGTCATATGGCGGCGAGGGCCGCATATGACCGCTCAGCATCTGAAGGACCAGACCGGACAGAGAGCTCCGACTACGAGGGCGGCTACACATCTACAGGCGCAGTACTCAGACCCCCCTGAGAGAGGACGGATCGACCCAGGTGGGGGCCCCAAGCAGGGGGGCCCCCGGCGTCTACGACACACAGCGGACACAGTAGACAGCAGGCGGCGGCGGCGTCACAGCTGATGACGGTCTGATCGGGTTGGTGTTCAGGATGAGGTCCAGGGCCGGCCTTAAGATCAGGAACACCGAGTACGGACGGCCTCTCTGGGCCCCCCCTGCAGACATGCCCCGGCAGGACGGGGGCTGGGGTCCCGGGGGGATCTCTGTAAGGGGGGGGGGGGGGGTGTGTGGTGCCAGGCTGTGGCGGAGCTGGCCGTGGGGGGGGCACGGAGGAGAGGGGCTGTGTTTTGAATCAGAAAGCTGAACCCTGTTAAGATGAGTTCTTTAAGGTGCTGCCACGAGGGTCCAGTATCAGAAAGGGGGTCTGATTCTCAGCTGGACTCAAACCCCGCGGTCTGCAACCCTCTGCCCATTCACACCACTGACGCTTGGTTTGGTTTTCATAAAAGCTTCGCTCCACAGTAAAAAGCTTTGAATGTGCGTTTAACACGCGCCCTTAATGACCGCCATGATTCCCTGACGGTTTGTTAACACAGCCCCTGTCCTCAGGTCCAGCCTTGGGGCCCAGCAGAACCCAGAGCCCCGCTCGGCCTCTCAGACCCGCTCACCCCACACCCGGGAGAGGGGAGCCGCCCGGGGGAGGGGGAAGGTGCAATGCCCCCCGGTCCATCCACCCTGAGAGCAAACTCTCCTCAGAGCCAATTCAATCAATTAATCAATTAAGGAGTCAGCCAATTAAGACAGGTTTTCCCTCGGTTTTGGGGGGGGGGGGGTGGTGTGGACATCGGGGCGCACTGCAGCTAAATCAGAGAGACGGACCACCGAGAACACCCGGGCAGAGTTCAGGGGGTCCCCGCTACTGCTGATGGAGGAGGAGGAGGTGGTCGTCACGGTAACGGGGACCAGTGTTGCCAGGGGGGTGGGGGAGGGGGGGCGTGGCCACCGCCCCGGGCAAACGCACACCCCCGTGGAGAACGAGAGAGAGCGAGCAGCACATGGAAACACAACGCGGACCCCCCCCCCCACCGCCGAGAGGCCCTGGGCCGATGAAACGAGGGACGGTGGGTCGATGGGGGTCAGAACATGGGGGGGGGGGGGGAGGAAAGCGCCAACGTCACCAGTAGACACCAGTAAGCAGGGGGTGGCGGGGGTGGGGGGTGGGGCGGCGGGGGGTGTCGGGGGGGGTCGGGGAGCAGGTGTACATACCTCCTGAGGAAAGAACAGCCAAAATCAGGGGAACACACAGACAGACGGGGAGGGAGAGAAAAAAATATTCAAAACGGGTTCAAATCAAACGGGAAGGAAAAATCAGATCCCCTGGAGACCCGGGATGTGCTGTTGCACGTCGTGGCCACACAGAGCAGGCGTGTGCACGTTGAGTTCATGAACATTGTTCCGGAAGATCTCTGCGGCTCTGCGGCGGGTCCGCTGTGCCGCCACCAGGGGGAGCTGGGGACCATCTAGTGCCGTCTCCTGTACGGCGTTAGACAGACACCTCTCCCCTTAACGTCTCGGGGGTACAGTGTGTCTCCTCTCACCCTGGTGGGGGTCCAACGCCTGCAGGTGAGCAGGGCACTGGGGGGGGGGGGGGGGGGGGTGACTGTGTGGCCCTGGGCAGGGCGTGGTTGTAGAGATTCACTGTGATTGGTCAACTGGACTCCGTGGTGACCGGGTTTGAATTGGTGCCGAGGTCAGTCTGAATCTGGACAGACAGAGGGACCTCAGAGGGGGAGGGGATGGGGTTAGGGGGGTTAGGGTAGTTAGGGGGGTTAGGGTAGTTAGGGTAGTTAGGTGGTTTAGGGGGCTGGGCTGTTCTTCTGAGCCTGGCTGGTCATCAGACGGTAAGAGGACCTCTAATCAAACCACATGATCCAGGACTCCTTCAGGTCTGAGTTGGTACTCTGTTTGGTCTCTGTGTGTGTGTGTGTGTGTGTGTGTGTGTGTGTGTGTGTGTGTGTGTGTGTGTGTGTGTGTGTGTGTGTGTGTGTGTGTGTGTGTGTGTGTGTGTGTGTGTGTGTGTGTGTGTGTGTGTGTGTGTGTGTGTGTGTGTGTGTGTGTGTGTGTGTGTGTGGTCTCTAAGACGACGTGCCTGAAGCCGTTTGCTTCATGATGAACTGTACCAACCGACAGAGCCCTCCGGCTCATGTCTCCATGGCTGAAAGCACTTAAGGTGCGTGCCGGAGAACAGAGGCGCCAGCTGGACACAGGTAGTGTGATGTGTGTGAGAGTGCGTGAGTGAAGCGTACCCGGGCAGCTTACGCCCGGTGTTGAATTATTGAAGCCCCCTCCGATAGTGGTCTCATCTCGGGCCTCGTGCATAATGCAGAGGGGCTAACTGGAGCCCCTCTGACGGCCGAAGTCCAGGGAGGACTTCAGCCATCAGAGGGGCTCACAGGACCTTTAGACTCACACTCACTCACACACACACACACACACACACACACGCCGGAACGCACACAAACACAGACACGCATGCATGAACGTTCACAGGCACGCACACACAGACACACACACACGCTCACACACACACAGACATCCTCACTTAGAAATGCATTCACACAGGCGGACGCACACAGGCACGCACGCACACACACAGACACAGGAACACACAGTGCACACACAGAGACACACACACACACATAATAACTCTCTAACCTGTCTGCCCTGGAGGCTGTGTGTGTTGTGTGTGTACGCAGTTTGTGTGTGTGTGTGTGTGTGCGTTGCTGCAGTGTGTGTGTGTGTGTGTCCCTGCAGTGTGTGTGTGTGTGCGTTCTGCCGTGTGTGTGTTTGTGTCCCTGCAGCGTGTGCGTCCCAGCAGCTCACCCAGTTTCAGCAGCCAGCCCTCGCGGTCGGGGTTGAAGAAGGTGTGCGTCAGGTCGTTGCCGTCGTCCTCGGGGATCTTGAAGGGCTCGTTCTTGATGCTGTCGTACAGGTTCTGTTGGGGTCCAGGGAGGGACGA
>OLKM01001698.1:64547-69547 GCA_900291075.1 Melanogrammus aeglefinus
GGAATCAGAGGCAGATGTGGACAGAGGTGTGTGTGTGTAAAAAGGGAAGGGAGTACCTGCCTGTGCGTGCGTGTGTATATACGTATGTGTGTGTGTATGTGTATATATGTATGCGTGTGTGTGTATATATACGTATGCGTGAGAGAGAGAGAGAGAGAGAGACAGAGACAGAGACAGAGAAGAGAGAGAGAGAGAGAGAGAGAGAGAGAGAGAGAGAGAGAGAGAGAGAGAGAATCTGAGACAGAGACAGAGACAGAGACAGAGAGAGAGAGAGAAGAGAGATCTGGGAGGGGCCATCACCATCTCCCACGCGTAGTCTCCGATGGCACGTCTTGTGGTAAGCCCATCCCCTTAATAGACGGGAACTGGGCGAATATATATAGATCATCGCTGGTGTTCTTCCAGCAGGATCGTTTTCTCGTTTCAGGAACTGATTCGCCCTGTGGGGCGAGCGGGAGAAGCGAGGGATAAGCGAGAGAGAGCAGAGAGAAGCGAGAGAGAGCGAGAGCGAGAGCGAGAGCGAGAGCGAGAGAGAGAGAGAGAGAGAGAGAGAGAGAGAGAGAGAGCGAGCGCTACGCGAGAGCGAGCGAGCGAGAGCGAGAGCGAGAGCGAGAGAGAGAGAGAGAGAGAGAGAGAGAGAGAGAGAGCGAGCGAGAGAGCGAGAGCGAGAGCGAGAGGGGGGGGGGGGTCCAGTTTGTTAACGTCCTCGTCTTCTATGAAGGAGAACAGTCCAGGCCCCATGATGTCTGGCCCCTTTACCTTCTTGGGGTCCATGTTGAACTTCTTCCGGCCATTGCCACCTGCTTGTTCCTCTGCATGTTTTTCCTGAAGGTGAGATGGATTACACAAGTTGGTACGATACCTCAGAAATACTCCATGTTAGAATGTATGTTTCTTTTTGGTGGTGACAGTCAGAAGATCCCTGGTTTGATCACTGACTGGGTTGACCCTCGGTCACGTTCATAATCAAACCTCCACAAGGCCTTCCTTATCTTACAATATCAAAATCAGATGGATTGAGTCACTGCTGTGTTCTGGGGTTGGGTGATGGAAAATCCGTCTCACGGCCTCCTCCCCCTCTCAGCATCCTCTCAAGACACCACGAAACGCACGCACAAACACACACGCGCACGCCACAAAACAACACACGGCCCACGGCACAAAACACACACGCACACGCACATTCATACACATGCATGCACACACACATTTAAAGTCTCTTAAGTGTAGCCAGTATACAGGATGGGGGGGCGGGGGGCATTAATAATTGACGCGGACAAACAAGAAGCCTATTTAGATGGTGTGAGAGAGAGAGGGACGTTGTGTGGGTTTGTTTGTGTGCATGTGTGTGTGTGTGTGTTTGTGTTGTCCAAAAATGTCTTACTTCTCCTCTGTGGAACCAAGGTTCTCTATCTCACTGGTCACCTCTGCTATTTCATTCTTCAGCCGCTGCAGAGAGAGAGAGAGAGAGAGAGAGAGAGAGAGAGAGAGAGAGAGAGAGAGAGAGAGAGAGAGAGAGAGAGAGAGAGAGAGAGAGAGAGAGAGAGAGAGAGAGAGAGAGAGAGAGAGAGAGAGAGAGAGAGAGAGAGCGAGAGCGAGAGCGAGAGAGAGAGAGAGAGCGAGAGAGAGAGAGGAGAGCGAGAGGAGGACAAGAGCACAAGGAGGTGTTAAAGTCTTCTATTCCGTTATAAGTGTTCTGACTCATTCTGAGCGGATGCAGAGAGAGAGACGGAGCCCCAGAACGCAAATGATGTGCAAAGCAGTTTGACCGGAATCGGCCCATAGCGACCGCCGCCCCCCCCACCCCATCGGCCTGCTTACGGCCGGCCCGAGCCAGGTGGTCCCAACACAAACACATCCCGTAAACACCTGACGTCAGCCGGCGCGTGTCCCCTCATGTGTGTGCGTGTGGGTGTCATGCTCGTGTGTGTTTCCTGATTAGTGTGGGAGACGAGGGAGAGGGGGGAGACGAGGAAGGGGGTGTGGTCAGGAACTCTGACCTGTGGGAGCAGCAGCAGAGGGGTGGGGTGTGGGAGGGGGACACCGCAAGGGGGCACAGAGGGGGCATTAGGAGGGGGCCAGGGGGCAGGATGGGGGGGCAGGGGCTACAGGATGGTGGGGGCAGGGCCACAAGGATGGGGGGGGGGGGCAACAGGATGGGGGGGGGGGGCACACGGGGGGCAAACAGGATGGGGGCGGGGGGGGGCAACAGGAATGGAGGGGCGGGGGCACAGGATGGGGGGGGGGAGGGGCGCACAGGATGGGGGGGGCGGTGGGCGCACAGGAATGTTGGGCCGTTTGTCGGGGCTGAACGGAGCTCATAAATAAAGGTGTCGGGTCGCGCCTGCAGCATTGGTGGAGGAAGCAGGAAGTGGGGGTACATTCTGCAAGGCAGAGGGAGGGAGGGGGGGCGGGGGGGGGGGGGTACAGACCGCAGCCAGTGTTCCTAGAAACAGCGTCACATGCAGTTGTGTTTGGATCCATCGGCTGTACCTGGATGTCATCCAGCAGCTCCTGCTTGCGCCGGCGGATGTTCTCCAGCTCCTGGTGTTCCTCTGGAGAGAGGTCATCAGGCACTGAGGAGAGGGAGGAGAGAAGAGGAGAGGAGGAGAGGAGGAGGAGAGAGGAGAGGAAAGGAGGAGAGAAGGAAGAGGAGGAGAGAGGAGGGGAGAGGAGAGGAGAGGAGATGGGAGGAGGAGGAGAGGAGAGAGGAGGAAGAGGTGAGGAGAGGGGAGAGGAGAAGGAGAGGGAGAGGAGAGGAGAGGAGAGGAGAGAGAGAGGAGAGGAGAGGGGAGAGAGAGGAGAGGAGAGGAGGAGAGAGAGGAGAGGAGGTGAGGAGGAGGAAGAGGAGAGGAGAGAGGAGAGGAGAGGAGAGGAGAGGAGAGAGGAGAGGGAGAGGAGAGGAGAGGAGAGGAGAGGAGAGGAGAGGAGAGAAGGAGAGAACGTCAACACAACACAACAAAACAAAACACAACACAACCATCGGGCACTGAGGGGGAGGAGCACAGCATAAATATGCTAAATGGACGGCCTTGGTGGAACGGTATTATTTTTTCTAACCAGTGGCCGCTCAAAGCGCTTCACAGTACAGACCAGCAGGGCGACAGCCAGCTCGTCGGGAGCAGTCAGGGTGAGGCGTCTCGCTCGGGGACACCTCCACCCTCCTTCCGGTTACCAGCCAACGGTTTGTTTCCTGTTTTGTTACCGAGATATTCCAACCCGCCTCCAGCGACAAAATTGGTCCAAACAAATATGACGCGAAATAAAGGTTCTGATTGTGACACTATCAAAAACCAAACCAAAGAAATCGAGCTTGAAAATAACTAGTAGTAGTAAAAAAAACAAAGTCAGTCAAGTATTTACGTCTCCATCATCCGTGCACTTCTGACGCCCTTGCCTTCTTCCCATCACCCCCGGGGGGAAGAGGTCAAAAGGTCAGAGGGCATGGTGTGAGCTTAGCGCCATGTTGACAACGTGACGAGGCCCGGTCGGTGACCCACATCAGCTCTCGTGTTTCTCAGCCACCCCACCCGGACGCGGACGCTGGAGGTGCAGAGAGACACGCCACCCTCAGAGCAGCCGTGAACTCTGAGCGTCAACAAACACTCCGACCCCCCCGGACGCCGAGCGGAGCGGAACAATGGTGGGAAACGACCGAGGAGATGATTAGTGGTGACGGGGTTGATTGGCAGGAAGAGGCTAATGAGTGGACTGCATCTATACCGCGCTGTTCTAACCAGCGGCCACTCGAAGCGCTTTACAATATACTGCCGAACATTCACCCATTCATACGCACATTCACCCACAGATGGAAGAGCCAGGTAACCGTGGAAACCATCACCGCTGCCTGCCCTCCTCTGAACCTGCGTGGGGGGGCCCCAGGGGCTGATGGGTAAAATATAAAATACCAGTCCCAGCTTCTGCTTTGTTTTTGGCCACATGGTTTCCTAGAAAACAGCAGGAGGATAACGCATGGACACCAGAGAGTCATCAGGAGCGATACGTCCAGCGCCGTGAGACTGGATGACATGGGAACGGATTCCAAACGGGCTGAACCGGTTGTGTTTAACCGAAGAACCGAGGGACAGGCGGGCGCACACGTCTTCACCCTCCAGTCCATTCGCTCTCTCCCTAGAGAGGACAGCCCCCAGGCGCTGAGACGACACGTCACCCAGCATGGTTCCCCACGACATTTGTCAGAAGAAAGAGAAACAACAACATGTCTCTGTCGGACTCGGTACAGTAAGGATGTTCATACAACCAAGTGCCAAGCACTTAACCATCACTAGGTTAACCCATTCCCCGTACACATCAAAGATAGCTAGGATAAGCTGCTAAACGATACTAAGTACTGTTTAAGTGCAAGGCTGAACAACACACAATAAGCGCGTACACACATCGAAACATGAGCCCATGAAGACACGCTGATCATGGGGTGGTTTGTACGTCGGGCAGAGGTTCAGTCTCCTGACACAGCAGCCCTTGCCCCAGAGGACATGAGCTGATTAGGAAAGAGTTGGTTGAGAAAAGGGATGAGGAAGTACTGCCGGTAAAAGGTAAGAGAACACTTGTGCAACAGAAATCTATGACAACTCTGTGTGAAACAAGTGACAGAGCATGAAGAAAAGGAGTCAACCAAATGTGTGAGAGAGAGGAGAGAGAGAGAGAGAGAGAGAGAGAGAGAGAGAGAGAGAGAGAGAGAGGGAGAGGGGAGAGAGAGAGAGAGGAGAGAGAGAGAGAGGGAAGAGAGAGAGAGAGAGAGGGAAGAGAGAGGAGAGGAGAGGAGAGAGAGAGAAGAGAGAGAGAGAGGGAGAGAGGGAGAGAGAGAGAGAGGAGAGAGGGAGAGGAGAGGAGAGAGAGAGAGAAGAGATGAGAGAGGAGAGAGAGGAGGAGAGGAGAGCGAGAGAGAGGAGAGAGAGGAAGAGAGAGAGGGAGAGGGAGAGGGAGAGGGAGAGAGAGAGAGGGAGAGGGAGAGGGAGAGAGAGGGAGAGAGAGAGTGT